>ML685868.1:4822292-4922949 GCA_007922175.1 Pelusios castaneus
AGGTTCATAACGTACTGTTCATTGCCTGCTCCGTGATGAAGCAAACTTTTTGATATGTCTAATCTGTGCATGGAAGCTGTAGGAAACGAAGTGGTTCAGATGAATGGTGTGAAGTTAGCTTCTGGAATCTCTTCCCCTCATAATATTATCAGACTCTTCATGAGACAGCCCACCTCACATCCTCAAGATTAGTGGCTTATTTTTGTAGCCTGTTTCAAGGGACAGGTGAGATAGAAGGGGAAACAAAGCAAAACTTCTCATTGGATGGGTCATCTCTTAAGGAAGCTTGAGATTGTGTCCATTATATTGGCTAATTTGGTGGTTGGGAATCTCCACCCAAGGACCTTAATTCACTTTCTGTTATTTACTTCAGAATCCTTCAGATTTAACTGCCATTCCCAGGAGCTTAAGGAACTGGTTAGCTTTAACTCCCAAGAAACATTGATCGGGAAAGGGTTCAGTGGGCCTGATTCTCCACTCAAGGCTGATCTACAGTGAAAAGTTACTCTGGCATAGCTACGTCTTTCAGGAGTGTGAAAAAGCCAATCTAGTCCTCAGCATAGATAACACTAGGGCTACTACACAGAAGGACTCTTCCAGTGGGCTAGCTACTGCCTCTCAGAGAAGTGGATGAAATATAGTGATGAGAGAGCTCCTTCTATCATGATAGTATCGACACTAAGGCCTTGTCTACACTAATACGTATACCGCCAAAAATTTCATTGTTCATGGGTATGAAAAATACACCCTTGAGCCACAAAAAATTTGCCAGCATAAGTGCTAATGTAGACAATGTCTGCGGTGTAGACATAATCTAATATAACCCCTGTGACTTGAATATATTCCTTTAAAGCAGCTTTTTTTTATTAAAGTCTAACATAATTTTCATGAAAATTTCAACACATGCAGATGACTAGCCTGTGGAAGATTCTCATCAACTACACTTTATTCATTTACAGATGTTTAAAAGTAACGATCCAATGCTAAACGCTCTGACAATAATGTGAATGTGTAATGTTAGTGGTGAGATCATGGCATAAAATGTTCTCATTAAGATCTGTTCCCTGGCATCCTGGAAGCTTAAGAAATTGGAAATTGACATATTTATTCCTTGCCTAAATGTTTAAACAGCAAACATTTTTAAAGTACTCGCTAAAATATTTAAACCGTGTGAGTTACAAGTAGATGATGTGTGGAATAAATGTACTGATTTATTGGAGAAAGGGTTGTTAAGAATTTAGAGGAAAGGACCTGCTAGTTGGAAACTTATCAAAGTCAGTTTGATTAAATTGCCCACAATGGGTTGTTGAATTTGAGAACTTTTATACTATTCCAGCTGAAGGTTGTAATTTTAGTCATCTACCTTTAAAATACCCTTCACTGTCTGAGATTATTTTAGATTTTGGTTTCCAGAAGAACTGTCACCCAAATTCAGCTTCTTGGCAGGAATGACTTAATAAATGGCTTTAAGAGATAGTCTGACACAAATACGCACCATCTCCCCCTTTCTCACCTGGTGCTAAGAAAGAGACACATAATCAGCTTTCAGCCTTCTATGCTGTCACATATCAAGTTTTTCAAAAATTGTCATAGTCCTCTAGCAAAAAGAAGTTAAAAAACCTTAATTTTCACATTTATTTAAAGCTAAGAAGAACTTGTTTTAGATGAAGGGAAGCTTTGGAGGGCATTTTGACATGGAGGAGCCATAAACATGTTGGTGCAGATCCACAGATAAGGTAAACTGTCATAGATTCATAGACTTCAATGGGTTGCAGTTGCATCAAGGTTGAATTCAAAGTCCTTTTGTGGTTTGAGTCAATTTTTTTGCATGGCTTTAGTCTATAAATCACTCTCTAACTTTTAGTTTCATAACTGCATTTCCAATGCCAATAGCAATTACACTAATTACAAAATAATGATGCTAAATAGCAGCTTTCATCTGAGACTCCAAAAGTACATTATAAAGGGAATGAGTCTGTTATCCCTGCTTTACAGACAGGGAAACTCCCCTTCAAATGTTAGCAGGGAGGAACTTTGTCTCTAAAAATTGGAACAGTGGTGAGGTGGGAATGGAACTGTCCTATGTTGATTTTTAGAGTATGAAGTGGATTGTTCTTTTCAGACCAATGGCAATACAATGATCATGTCATACCCTGGAGGGGCTACTCTTACTTTAATATGTACATGTTACGCTCATCAAAGTGTAATTCCACCCTGAAAAATTACTGTGGGAAATAGGTTCCAAAGGGCTGGCCATGTTAGTCCAGGTCAGTAAAACAAACAAAGAGCCCTGTGGCACTTTTAAAGACTAACAAATTTATTTATCGCATGAGCTGTCGTGGGAGAAAATCTTCAAAGCATCTGACAAAGTAGGATTCTCCCGCACGAAAGCTCATGCGATAAATACATTTGTTAGTCTTTAAAAGTGCCACAGGACTCCTTGTTTGTTTTGTGGGAAACCAGCATCCTTTCCTGGTCAGAGCTGCACTTTGTATATTCAGAGCAATAGCTGCTTACTTCAGTGGCAGTAATAATCTTTTGCTGCTACTTATTCCTGTTAATATTGAATGAGCTATATATCTCTGGCAGGGGAAACCAGCTTCCATTTTTCTATGGCATCTTCAACAAAACTGCTAAATTCAAGTCAGTCACATCTCTGCAAAACCACTGAAGGAAGTGGGATTCCACAGGGGTCATTGAAGGAATAATTAGCCCTACAAAATACTAATTATTAGTGACTGATATACATGAAGGAAAAACCCAGCTTGACTTTCTGATCTCAGCTTCAGATTGCAGGGCTAGGAATTAAACTTGGAACTTCATGATGGCCTTTTTACAGAGTACCTTTCAAGAGATGAAGCATATTATTTAAATGTGAATAGTTCATGCTGACTTATTTAACATTTGTTTTTAATTGTCTGTCGTGTACATGGAGTCTGATTCAAAAACAATGGGAGTCTTTCCATTGACTTCTATTGGTCTTGGACAGGCCTTTATGCAAGACTGTTTTATTCACGGCTAAATATTTTGATATTTCTAATGTCAGCCAAAAAGAAGTTTGCTAAATAACCATTGAGAACTCACCAGGCCAGGTCATCTGAGCAGATCTCTACACCATCATGGTAGAAATATCAGTGCCATATCTACCACTACGCTGGTGGAGCTTCCAAAAGAGGCTTGCAGTTGTTTAACTCGAAATCTAGTTCACATTGTGAACATTGGTGGAAATCACTTAGGACATCTGGAGCAGGTGTTAGGGCTTAGAGACACATCTATAGTCCTGCTAGAGATTTTCTTTTCTCTCTCTCACTTTGTATCTGAGTCAAGTAAGCAGATGCTCAGTGAGTTAAAAATAAGTCCATAAAATTTTCCTTGGACTGGAGGGCAGTGGCTTTTGCCAAAATCCCTAGGAATAGCTCCCTGGAGGGGAAAAGCATCTCTAGATTTAGTTCAGTCTTCAGCACTTAGGATCACATTGCACTTGATGGGAAGTTGCTTTTAGAAGGTCTTGGGCTTGGGGGAATAATTCAGTAGGATTAAAGGTGGGTGTTTTTGCTACTGTGTCAGGCTGTGCTATGAACATTTCCTAAGGCTTGACACTCCAAGACCTACACACATAGTTATGATCTACTATGTGCTGTAAGGAACCTGGAAAAATATGCAAGAAAAGACGCCTGTGTTCTGAAAATAAGTAGGTTGATATCACTGGCATGGACTCTGAGGTCACAAGTGAATAACCACCCAGAAATATTTCATGTTCTTTAAAATCCTGCTGCCCTGATATTTTTTTTTAGGTCTCAAACCCACCTTAACACTGGACAGAACTGTTTGGTGGTGAAACAGACCCTGGAAATATTCCCCGAAGAAGCTGATAAAATGAACACTGAACTACCTAGAATCAAAATAATGTTGTAGCTATACAGCAGCTTTCATCCCATTGAATACCAGTGAGAAAATACAGATGCACTGAATGACTTCGTCTGCTTCTGAAGGACAGCTACATCTGGGGTAGAACATGGAGACCATTCAATGGCACATCACCCAACTGAGTTACGTCCGCTTTGCACACCGCATCTGCCGTTTAGTGGCACAATTCTAGTGGGGAAAAGCAGAAATGGTCCTTAAGACCCTGACTCAGCAGTCCGTCTGTTCTGCAAAGCACTTAAGCATGATCTTAACTTTACACAGGTGGTTAAGGTCCATTTACTTCAATGAGATGTAAGCACATGCCAAAAGGTAAGCATGTGCTTAACTGCTTTGCTGAGTGGATCAGGCACTTTGGCTAATAAAGTCCACTTACATCAATAGGCCTCTTTCTATTGACTCTGGCTCTATGTGCCATGGTTCCCCTCAAATCCCACCAATATTCTAGAATATGGCCCCAGCCAGTGACACAACCAGAAGATGGGGCCCCAACCACCCCAAATCTGAGTGGCCTTTTGACCCAGTGTACAGGGTTGCCCTTGATTATGGACCGGCTGCTTCCCCCTCAGCATGATGGAGGGGTCGCCAGTTCACAGTCAAACAGTACTACAATCTCATGTGCCAGGCATGGGAGGGATAGGCCAGGTGGTAATCTCCTACCTGGGATCATCTCCCCACAGACACCTAAATTATGGGGCTCTGCCCTATACAGCCCAATTTGGGGAGGGGGGGGGGATTGCTTCTCCACTTGAACTCTAGGCCCCACCAAGAATGTTACAAACCCAGCATCTATGGATCAGACCCAAGAGTTACTGCTTTCATTGTCTGATTTAGTTTGCAAACTCCCCAGGGCAGAGATAATGCCTTCTTTCTGGCTACTTATGTGCTTAAAGTTAAGAATTTCCTTAACTGTTTTCCTAACTGGAAGCCTTTAGTCCTCAAGTTCTCCACCTGTAAAATGGTTAACATACTTCGCACCCTAGCACAACAGTTGAGACGTTTAATTATTTAATATTTTCAAAGTACTTTGTGGTCCTTTTACGAAAGCTGCAGGCAAAGTATTAAATCTTATCATTCTGCTAAGTAAGAAAAAAATTAAAACTGAGTCAAGAATCCAGAGGAGACCGGCCATCTTCACACCGTATCCTGGCTAGAATTAATCTTTAAAGTACTGCATAAAATAAAACATATTGGAGAACATAAATTTTTACTTTTTATCTAAATGGCTAAATCAGTGGGACTGTGACCTCACTAAATTAATCTTTTCTCTAAAGGGTAAGTCTGATATCAAAAGCAGAGACAGCCATGTGCTTGCCAGTAATGGAATTCAAGAGCTAGTTCTCTAGGGGGTTGAGAATGTTGAAGGGGACAGATATGGAATCAATTTCTAAAGCAACTTCTCAGCTGACGTTAGGGAGGCGGAAGATATGTGCCTCTGAGTGGAAGATTTGGGAGTTCAGAGGAATCAACAGCTTTTGAAGATCTAGGGCCAAAAGCTGAACTAACTGCACCCGTGTAGATCTGCAGTAACTCTGGTGAAGTCAACAGGGCTACTCCAGATTGAGAAGCCACTGAGAGCAAAATATGGTTTCTGGGTTCTACTCATGATCCGTTGTAAAATCACCACTCATGATCCGTTGTAAAATCTGTTGTAAAAACCTTGCCCCCTGTACCCCCCTATTGAAACCAATAGCATATTCTTAAGTCCATAGTTTGGTATGGTTGGCCATGTCTGTTCAGCAGGGTGATGGGCTTGCACGGATTCTATAGGCCAAGACTCCTGCAGGTCTATGAGGAAGCTTTGAAATTTCTCCTCAGCAAGTAACGCCATAGCAGCCAGAAGAAGGTGTCAGAATATTCCTTCGTAAACTGGGTTGGCAAGTAGCACATAGTTAGAAGCACTAGGTGCCTGATGGTCTGATACAGAAGCGGATAACAAAAATCCCATTGACTTCAATGAGACCAGGATTAAGCTCTGAAGTCGGCAGCAGTTCCACTAACATAGTTATACTTCTGTAGACTTCAAGAGAAACAGCTGGAGCTGAAAGTTCTTGTCCTGGCAACATTCCCAGCAAACACCCAAGGAGACTGGCTTGCTCCCCACCCCAATTAGTGGTACCACTGCAATACCCAACCAGGCTGAATTGGTCCTTCCACCACTAGGAGTGGCCCTCATTGGAACTATTTAGTTGTAAAGTACTAGTCTATATCAGTATGGACGAGAAAATGGGATCTAGGTTTCCCCATGGGGCACTAAAGGTTGTATTAGAAGAGAATCCAGAAAGTAGAGTTCAAGAAAATTTGAGCCTCTAGATTTCATGAGGACATACAGGACCTGACTATCTGCAGTTTACATTCTTAGGGCAAAATCCTGCAAGGAGAACCACACAGACACAGGCCCAGCCCATGCATTATCAACTGCAGGATCAAGAGCTTAATTTATTTCACTACCTAAAAAATAAAGTACAATAAAGTCATGGTATAGGGTCAGCCATCAAAGCTATCTTTCAGGTGCAGCATGTCTGGACATTTCTCCTCCCAGCCATAAACAGACTTTGAACTCAGTTATAAACTTGCACAGGAAGGGCCACATTTTCATGGGGCCTTCAATCCTGCCTCTGAATTTCCATTTTGCTGCTGCATTTGCATATGCAAACTTACCGCTGCACATTTAGAGCCAGCTTTTAAAAAGTGCTCAACATCCACAATTTTCAAAATTGCCCAGCGCACTTCAGTGCTTTCAAATATATCTCCCTGGGTTTGGATCTTGTGACTTAACCAGGAATATTTATTTTAGGAATGGTAAAAAATAGTCTTATTTTTCAATAATACATAAAAATGGAGGGCTATGTCTACACTTGCAAGTTAGTTCGAATTAAGGAAGTTTAATTTGAACTAACTTAAGCCTTGGCCACACTAGGCTTTCATTAGTTCAAATTAAGGGCTTCCTTAATTCGAGCTAATAAACTCGATTGCTTAGTTTGAACTAACACTTAATTCGAAATAGTTAGTTCGCATTAAGTCAATGTGGCCATATTAGTTCGAACTAACTGCTTAGTTCAAACTAATCGGCAGATTGACCTTCATGCAACTGACTAATTCGAACTAAGCAAGTGCCCTGCATGGCCATGGCTAGTTCGAGCTAGCATTCTAGTGGGGACATGTTAGTTCGAAATAAGTTAATTCAAACTAACTAAAATTAGTTCGAATTAGTTAGTTTGAATTAACTAATTCGAACTAGCTTTTGTATGGGTAGACATGGCCGAGGTGTCCTCTTGTTACATCATGGCCATCATTGGGAGCTTGATTTTGGCAGTAAGGGTGTGCTCTGATGTCCCTCTGGCAGAGCAGCTACTTTTGATTTTGGATGAGATCCTGCAGTGCTTTGCCAGGCAAAACGCTCAATGGTGGTCAGATTGGGCCTGCAGTTGATAATTCCAGCGGATGTCATTCATCAAAACCTCTCATAAGATTCTGTGCAGGTACAAGTCATACACTCAACAGCAGTTGTCCTTCTAGAGTTAAGGGAATTATACACAGTCTTCTACTGCTGCTCTAGAAGAATGGACCTCAGCTGGCCTTCAGTGATGGCAATGTAGTTCCAGCTGCCTGTAGATATTTTCACAGTCCCTTGTTCCCCAGTCACACATACACTCTCTTTCTTTCTCTTTGTGTTATACAGACTCTCCCCTCCCAATCTTAAACAAAACAAAACAAAAAAACCCTCTTAAATTTAAAAAAAAAAAGCTACTTTTTCTTTCTTATTCCATGTCTGGGATTCTAGTTTTTTTTCTGTGCTTTATTCTCCTCACAGATGAATTCCTTTTCTTTCATTTATATTATATTCACTGAGTTCTACCAGTTTCCAGTGGCTGCGTCTATTTCTAAACTTCATTTTTCCTGCATTGCTTCCGGGATTTCCCTATTTGCTTGTAACTGCAAAAGAAATTCTCAGAATGTAATCCTTAGACTTCCATCACATAGACAACACTTTCAGTAGAGATTGAGCCCAAAATCAAATCTCCATACCTGTACCCCCTTTAAACTTGGAGGGAGTTGTCCTTCTGAACTGGCTGCTGCTTCTGAACACTCAATATCTTCTTTTCTAAAACACTTATAGCATCTCATTCATAATCTGGACTCATCAGCTGCAAAACTCAATATCTGTAGCTAAAACAGCCTGTCTAAAGTCACAATAACTTTGACTTTTCTTTTACACCACCTTTTATTTAAGGAAGGTTGAACCAATTGGTATGAAATTTAGCAGAAAAAAAAATGTTGCTTTCCTTGGCTAAGACCTTGTCTGCCAAGATACATGGAGAGGAGTGGCTGTTTTCGGTTGTTAAAACCCAGCTTTTCCTCCCACAGAGAAAAGCAGGGTTTATTTAGATTGCAAAATGCTGCCAAACTCTGAAGTTTATCTGTGCTGCTGGGTGTCACTCTATAATAAAGCACACCTTAGTTGAGCACATAAAAATGGCATTTAATTCAGAATCCTGTGCTTAGCTTTGCATCATTAATCTGCTTCTCTATATTAATCACACTGAAATACATACTGTTTGCATCTCTTAATGTTCCAAAATCTGTTTGACAAGTGAAGGCAGCTGAAAACTCTTAATTCTTGATTCCCAGTTGGCACTTAGCTCAACAAAATTAGATACCAAGAGTCAGCTTTTCCTGAACCAAACTTTGCCCCAAATGGAAAACGGGGTATCCTCGAGAGCTTGTTAAACACAGGATCCTACTGGCTTGGTGTCACTTAAATAAATAGCATCATTGAATATAAGAAGAACTGGTTTTCAACAAACAGAGACATTGGATTTATTATAAAAAGGCAATAACGAATGGGAAAGTAGTTCAGTTGTAATTGGCCAAATTCATCCCTACTTTAACACCTAAAAATTCCACAAGCAGATATTGGTGACGCTGGCTCCAAATCATTACAGCTTTATTGACTTCAGTGTAATTATGCCAACTTATTCCAGCTCAGAATCTGGCCGTGTTATGTTTGGGTATACAGCACGTATTTAGAAAGGTTAAATGATGCTAGTGCGGGAAACAGCAGCCTTATCGCCAAGCCTGACAGCAGCTGTATGAGCTGGCCTGCCATTGACCTGTGCAGCATTCTCAAGGTACCTTCATTCAGACTGCAGTTATACAAAGGGCACTTGAAAACTGTAGGCCTGATAGCTCTGCAGAATCTGATTCTGCCATTTTAGTCTGTCCTCTGGTATGTTCCACTCTCTTCTAGCCTTTCTAATTGACCGCCCCCTTCTTTGCTAGGATTGCACAGAAGCAGTACTTCAGCATCCAGCCATTCTTTGCTTGAACCTGGATGAAATTTCCTCTTAGTGCTAGGACACGGGACTGCTTTCTTGAAGAACCAGTGCATGGCTGGGAAGATCACAGGAAGTCAATCCACAGAAAGGAGCAGAAATAAATTCAAATACTTACAAAACAAGGGAGGGTGAAGGAGAAGAGAAGGAAGAAAAGAGGCAGTTGGGTGTGGAAATTAGAAGTGTGCCGTGAAAGGAAGAAACTCAGAAGTGAGGGTGAAATACAGGTGGGAGACAGGATTCAGCATGCAAGGTGACCATTGTAACTGATTTCTGTAGTGCCAAAGTATATTGTGCAATTATAAAAGGCCAGGGGCTCTTTTGACTTTGAGGACAGAGTGCATCTACTTCAACAAAGCTACTGCTGTTTATTCACAGTACGGACAAAACAATTGCTAAGTGTTGGAGGAATTCAGCTGCCAGAATAAAGGAGGTGACTTTCATTCAGTCTCACCTCCCATCACAAGAGAAACAGGTCCTAGTCCCTGAACTAAAAGACTCAGAACTGGCATAATTACAAAACAATATGAGCCACTGAGCCAGAATGCAGTTGTGGTCACCTGGAATTTCAGGCACCTTTTGAACTCCCAAGACGTTTGAGGTATTAACATCACCAGTCACATGAATAGACAGTCTGATATTAAAACATCCTTAAACATTTGCTAATGGAAACAAGAATCATGACAATGGAAGGGAAGGGTGGCTCTTCATCCAAGGTGAATTAAGAATATCCCTCAAACCTAAGGAGTCGACCTAAGGGGTCGGTCAACCTAACCGGCGGTTCTTATTAAGTCGACCTAACCTTTCATTAAGTCGACTTAAGGAATTTCTTAAGTCGACTTCATGAAAGCCTGGTGTGGACAAGGACTAAGTTAGGTCGACTTAAGCCTCCATAAGTCGACCTAACTTGCAAGTATAGACATAGCCTTAGAATCTGATCAGTTTTCCATTGAAACGGAGTCAATGCGTGTCTTTTCACTAACTTAATTATTGTACCAATAGGACACATAGGATATGTATATTGTGATTTACTGAGTGTTGCCATGAGCTGTCAGACAGCAGTATTTCAGAGAAGCTAGAGAGATCCTAGGTTACAGAAGCAAGATTGGCCCTGGACAGCACTTCAAAGTATTATAAGATCTGTAGTTAAGATAGGACAGCACTTCAAAGTATTATAAGATCTCACGTTAAGATAGGCAATGCCATGCCATAATGTATGCTGTGCAAGGAAATTGTTTGGGAGGCAGAGAATTTTAATAAATGAAATGTATGGAGGGCAACCCCTGTCCCCAGTACAAAGCTCAAATAGACCGTGTGCTGAGGAGATACCTGAGAGTGTATTGGAAGGAATCCTCTCCTAGGCTCTGCTCCAGAGAGGCTCCCATGCTTTCCTTCCATATGGATCCTGCCTTACCATTCTCCCCTTTGGCAAAAGACATGCCAAACACTGCCTTCAAAGTCTTCTTCCATGGCAGCACAAAGGGAAGCCCAAGAGCACAGATTTGCAGCAGGCATTGGGTGGTGGTATCCTGCAACTGACAGCAGAATTGAACTAGTTCTTCTGTGCCCAAGATTCCTCTGCCTTTGTGGAATGGAGAGGTGAGTGGGCTGAATATGGTCCATTGCAAACACTACGACACTGTTGATTTTTGCCACCCTTTGCTATTGAATGATGGAGGACACAGTTGAGGTTGGCAAATGGAAGATCAAAGACCATCAGTTTCATGTAAATATAGTCAATTCTCCTTAAACATGCACTGCTTTGGCTCAGTTTTCTTATACAACTGTAGCATGCTAAACATTTTTATGTTGGTTTATGTGCCAGTTCCCAAAGAAACGTGACTCCATTTTGGACCCACTACAAGCAACTGTTTTTGTGCATGCATCTGTTTATGATTAAGCAATTATTTGATGAACCTTTGGAGGAACTGAATTTTAGATGAGGCATGTCCGCATTTTTATTATGCATACATTTCCTTTGATCAGTTTTCTCTTCCTTTTGGTCATTCTTATGTAGAAGTGATGAACAAAAATCTGCATATTTCCTGCCTTGAAAAAGAAAAAACATTTCCACTGACATAGTCTTAATTCCAAATTCCTGCCTACCCTCCAATGAATCTTTAAAAGCTTATTGATCAAATACATTCAGCCAGTAACATAATTCTGGGCAGAAATAACAGGCCAACACCAAAAGGAGAAACCTAAGACCAGAACCTCAGCTTGACTAAACAAGAGTAGTTTCACTGATTTCAGTTTACACCATCTGAAGATTTGGGCCAGAGATTCAATACATAAGGTATTCTAAAATGTTTGCAAAAGGTATAAGACTCCTCACACAGCAAAAAACCAGTCATTGGCAAAATGTTGCCCACTAAAAATTCTTTGTTAAATTCAGAATCCTGAAGAATGTAATTTTTTTTAAAAGACAACATGATTTGAGCCCCTGTGTCAAATATTAAAGGTCCCAGGAGAGAGGTTTTTTTTGTTTTTTGTTTTTAAAAAGAGGTGTGTCAACACTTTTAATCTCATGAAGTCAAGCAGTGCAGTTACTTCAGAATCAGTATACTGAATACTCCACGATGGTCATGGCATGAGTCTACTCACACCAAAGCCTTGGCAAGCAAGTAGATTTCAGGGTGGGGATATCTTCTTCTTGACATGAACTCAGTACTGGTGAAAAGTATCAGACTGGAATATCTTCGAGGGCTAGGCTCTTTATTTTCCAGATGTACAGGAGGGGCAGGGGTCATGAAACCATCCCACAAAATGCCTGGATCCTCCTCTGGACATATCTATTTCTGGGAGTGAGATGGGAATTTAAGGCTTGCTCTTAGAATTGCACCGATTTATCTGAATTGATTTTGAAATCAGAATACATATCCCTTGTGTGGCCATCCAAAACTGAAATTGATTTAACTTGGTTTGACTCAGAGACCTGGGATCAGCAACAAACTAAGTCCCAAACCCCTCATTTTCACAAGCAACCATAAGCAACGATTTTCCATCAGTTTTGCACTCTTCATCTCTACCCAAGCAACTCCCATGGAAGACTCAGCTGTTTTCTGGACCTCTCCAAAGGGGCTTCAAGAGCACATAGCAGGACTTAGTGCTGCGTGAGGAGCAATAGCATTAACTCCTTGCAGCTTTTTCTATGTAGGTTCCTTACATCTCCCGGAGGAACATGCCTTTTGGTACAACTCCTCCAGATGCCCACTGTCCTTGGTCCTGAGGTCGTCTTCTCCGTTGTCTCTTCTTCTGAATAATGTGGGGGATGGATGGACAGCCCATCTAGCTGCCTGTCTTACCCATACTGCTACCACATTTGGTCTGTGGGTTTACTCTTCTTTGTGTCGTGAAGCATAAGGGACTAAACTGACGTCTGCTCTGTTGTTGTTGTGGCTGTGTTGGTCCCAGGATATTAGAGAGACAAAGTAGGTAAAGTAATAGCTTTTATTGGATCAACTTCTGCCAGTGAGGGAGACAAGCTTTCAAACTTCTTCAGATCTGAGATAGGTACTTAGAATATCACAGTTAAATACAAGGTGGGACGGATTGTTTAGCATAAGTAAGCATATTTCAAGGGATCATTCAAGGTCCCGTTAATGCATCTCTTCACTTTGAATAGTCCCTTGAAATTCCTGTTAACTATGCTAAACAATCTGTTCCACTTTGTATTTAGCCGGGATGCTCTGAATGTGTTTCGCAGTCCTGAAGACTGTAACGCCAACATATAAAAAATCAATTCACCTTTCACTACCCATGCAGTGCAGAAGTTCAGACCTGACTCAGCACCTGAATTCACAGCTCGGGCCCATTGTCTTGCCAGCTCTAACAAAGTAATTCATCTCTTCCTTTACAAACCCGCCAAATCCCAAGGTTGGGAATGAGAGTATCTTCTGAAAGAGATAATGACATTCCAAACCCTTTCCAGACATTCAGAGAGTGCAAGAAAAGTCATTGGTTGCTGCAGACATAACACACAACCATTTGTTCTGATCCTGGCATGTGAATGGAAGTGAAAATGATTTAACAATAATACTGTCGGGCCAAAACCTGAAATACGTTGACACGCTCACTCCTTACTCAGGTCAATCAATCCATAAGAAATCAAGAAGTTTTGCTTAAGCAAGACCCAGGAAATGGGGACTTGGTCCATTAAATACCTAGCGCCTTGAGTGCTGCAACTTAACATCTCGGCAGTCAAGAACAAAGAAGTCATTTTCAGGATTGGGTTTTAAACGAAATGCGTTCACATATTTCTTAGGTGAAGATTCTTCACTGCACAGCTTGGTATTAACCATGGACAGAACAACCACTGAGTGTTATTGCACCACAGCTGTAATAGTAGCATTGTCGTCTTTTGAATGGGCTGATAAACGTGGGTCCTTTCTGCCCATCTCTTATGGCTGTCTTCTGCATTTCAAGAAAAGAATCCATCGCAGTATTCAGCAAGGCTGAGGGATAGCCTGGAGTCTTGACCAACAACGCCATGTCAGATTCCAAATACACTGTGATACCCAAGGATGTGAAGATTATTGCTGTGAGCAGAGCAGCCAGCTCATTTGCCTACAGGGTCACATCAATGTCTGCAGCAACTCATTGCTTTGTAAAGGAATTCAGGAATAATTTGAGCATGAAAAGGCACTATGCTGTCGGAAATCAAATTCTGTTCTATTTTTTAGGTGTACCACTGCCCTCTACTGGAGCACTGCTTTCCTACTGTATAACAATTCTTTCTATTTGCAGGGCTCCTAGAATTTTTGCAGGAGTTAGCTGCTCTTGATACCTGTGTTTTTGAACTGATATTTCTGAGTTCAAATCCTATTTCTTTCCTTTCTGTCTGTACATAAGCATAGTGTGAGCGATGCACTGTTTGCATGGGTAGAAGAGGCCCAGATCTTGATCCATAAAACTTAACACCTTCACTTCCCAGATATGCAAACATTACTCTAGTGAATTATCCTTACTGACACAAGTAGCCTCAGTGAATCCCCATTGTGCTTGTTTGATAAATGATTATTTGAGTGAATAAGGCTGCGAGGTCAAGCTCTACATCAACTGTCTAACTTTGCATTTTAGAGAATTAGTCTTTTGCTGTTAAGATTATCACAGTATAACAGTGACAGGTATATGTGATTCCAAATTATTAGAATTATTCATTTGCTGTTTTGTCTGATTTAGTTAAAACAGCTCCTTTCCCATCACCCTTGCTGCTTATTCATATTCTCACAGGACCAAGTTCAACACATTTTTTTTTCTGATCCTGAAAACTCTCTCTACTCCACCTTAAAAAGGATGGCCAACATGGCAGCTGCACCACAGAAAGAATTGCCCACAACATGCCCTAGACCAGTGGTTCTCAAGCTGCAACTCACAGGCCGCTTGCAGGCCAATCAGCAGGTAGCTGCAGCCCATGTGACATCCTCACAGCCCATGTGACATTCGCAGGTAGTATTGGATCATATCATTATATACTATTAGGGTCTGAAGGTACCTCAGGAGGTTATCTAGTCTAGTCGACGCCCTGCTTAAAGCAAGACCAACTGCTGGATGTGGCCAACATACACTATGGACTGCATATGTGGCCCACAATGTTAAATAGATTAAGAACTGCTGCCCTAGACTCCTGGCTTCTTTGAGGTAACTGGTGTGTAGGCATGACATTGCTGTCTGTCCACCGTGCTTCCCAGCTCCATTCCTCCAAACAGGGGGAGCAAGAAGTCTCTGAGCAAGAATCAAACCCTCTAAAAGCATGCTACAGGGAAGGACAATTTGTGGGGCATGGTTGGATTTCTCAAAGTTAATTGCTCCAGTGTGAGTCTTCCTAGCTTCCAAATAATTTGTATGGTCAAGTAATGGAACCACTCCATATTGGCTGCCTTGGTTACTAGGGCGGTAGACAGCCACACATACCATAAACATGCCCACAAAGGTTTGAGAATCTAGGTGGTTGGGAGCTGATGGAAAAACTCCATGGCAGAATTCGTGTCTTGAAAAGAACACACCATTCACTCTTGATCTCTTGCACATGCACAGAAAAAGCCTGGGCCCATAGGTCTGCAGCTGAAACAACCTTTGCATACCAAGCTCATCCTTCCCCAGAAGTTCTATAAGCCTCAGGGATACATTTCAGACAAGAATCTTGAAATCTTTGATCAGAGCTTCCTCTGCCTTCTCTTCCATACTGAAGTTAGAAAATTCAGGGTCTACACAAGGAGTACATAGTGTTGTAGCGGGGTACTTCTTTTCTTACCACCTTCAAAAGTTATCGCAGGAGAACCTGAAAAAGGAGTATGTCTGAAAGTGGAACATTTTCTCTTCCTTTTCTTGTTCCTTGTCAATCATCTCGAACCACTTCTTTATCCCCATATGCTGATTCTAGTTATGAAGAGACTTAAAAGTGCCCTGAGCATGGCTGTCTGATTTACTAATAATGCCCAAACAAATATAATAGTCTCTCTCTTTCACATAGGACAGGGGACCCGTGTGTCTAAAGGATGTGAAACTTGCTACAGAAAGCAATTGATACTGTCTCTTTCACTCACAAGCACACACGGGCTATGTCTACACTTGTTAAATTAAGTCGACTTTGTTAAGTCGACTTAACAAAGTAGACTTTAAGTTGACCTTGTTAAGTCTACTTAGTGAGTCTACACTAGATGCTTAAGGGGACAAGGGGAGTTGCGGCTCCCTGGCAGAAGAGAGCCAGGACTCCCCCCAGGACAAGGGATCCTGGCTTCCTGGCAAGCAGGGAGCCACAGTTTCCTCTGGGGACAAGGCAGCCGCAGACTGCTTCCCCCAAGGAGAAGGCAGACGCAGGCCCCTTGTCCCAGGGGGAGCCCCTTGTCCACTGGGGAGACGAGCTCCCTTCTCACTGAGCCGGCTCCCCTTAGCCCTAGGTCGACCTAGAGCATTAGGTTGACCTAGGGCGTCCACACAGCTTAAGTCAACTTAATAAGGTTGACTTATTGCTTAAGTCAACCTAAAAGTAGGTGTTATTAAGTTGACCAAGCCTTTATTAAGTCGACTTAAGGAAATGCTTACTTCGACTTAAAAGCCCAATGTGGATGCGGAGTAGTTTAGGTCAACTTAAGCTTCCTTAAGTCGAGCTAAAGCTGCCAGCCTTCATCTGCAGAATGCCCAGTAGACTGCCTACAGTCAGATCAAGGACCACTCATTTGTATTCATGCGTTTATAGACACAGCTAACTTGAAATTGGGGCAGAGGTGGAGAAAGAACAACACAAGGTTATTAGTCTTTTAGAGGATTCAGAAGCTGTCTGGCTTGCGGCCTCAGCCATTTATTAGAGTTGGCTCCTGTGCAAAATGACAGAGTGATACACTTCTAATACAATTTTAGTAGCAAAATTCAATTTTAAAAGCATTCCTGCTCATGAAGTGCATTTGCAAAATTCAATAGGCAAATAGTGGCACAGAGCCACCAATACTCAGTGTGGACCAAAAAACATAGCATTAAAATGGCGTTATTTCCTTACTGGATAGCGGAGGCTGCAAGGGCACCTGGACTTACTCAGGAAAGAGAAAGAAAAAAAGAAAAAGCCAACGGCTACGTACAAATCGACACCAGCTCAGAAGGACACTACAGAGATAAAAGTATTTGTTTCAGAGTTTGAAGAAAAAGCTAAACTTCTCTGAAGAGATTCTACAAATTGCCTTTCTGAAAGATCTATCAGAAACCTGAGGACAACAGATATATGTCTAAGTGTTGTGTAATAACTAGGATCAAGCATGTAGCAATTAGACAAGGTCATTATCAGCCATCACAGTGGCTTGGATCAACTTTGGAATCAAAGACCACTCTCCTGAACCCTCTCCAGATAGCCATTATAACACGTCTAGATGGGAACTTGGCCTCCACATCCTTGCAAGTGACCCACATGTTGCTTCTCTGGCATGTAGAGACACATGTTCAGCTGTCAGATGGCATTTTGCCCTCTCCTCAATTGGTGTGCCAGCCAGGGTAACTCTGCTAACTGAGAGTAGATTTAGAACAGAGATGCAGATGAGAGCTGAGTTTCCAGGAGAGCCCAAACGTGAACAGTTAGGACCACGGGTTTTGTTAGCAGAGATTGTATGCTGACATTTTGCCAACAAGATCCTTTCTCCCAAATCTCTGATGGGCTTGGACCAAAACAGGGAATGTATGCGCCCCAAGAAACTTCAGCTTTCATCTTGAATGGCAATGTTTCACAGCTAGAAATGTTTACAAGTGTAGTGTGTTATCTTGTGCAATTACCCTTATGTCAGAAGGGGGCGGGGAGGAACGGACACTCCATAAGAACTTGCCAGCCGATGAAAGTTAAATCCATAGTGCAGCAATTCCAATCCACAGGCCATTCGGAGCCTTTTCTACTTTTGCTGAGGGAGGAAAAATCCTTTCCTCCATTCCTTGGGGTGCAGGGATGGGACGTAAGCCAGCCAGCAAGCTCCATGGGTTGATCTGTGCATGGGGATGTCCAGGTTTCTGTATCCTCCCTGCCGGACTTGGGATGATTTGAATGGCTGGGGCATGCTGAGGGATGCAGCTGATCTGGGCGCACAATGCAATATAAGGACAAAGGTGCTTTGCCCAATCTACCATCACTTCAATGCATTTGCCCATGGGCAAGGGCCATAAATAATGTGTGCATTATAGGCGGGATTCATAGTGCTGCTTTAGTGAAGGTTGTTTAACTCTCTCCATTATAAGATTCTGCTTTCAGGTGCTTAGAACTTTGACCAGCTTCACCCACTTGGGCTGAAATTTTTCAGGCTAGATGTCCACCATGGGGCTAAGTCCCACCCCTGGGGAGGCTTTGGGCCTTTGGGGGGGGGGAACCTATCCTCTCACCCCTGGCGTAGGAGTCTGCTGCCCCCTTTAAAGGCACCCTGAATTGCCTTTAAAGATCAGTTCAATCTAAGCTGGCTTTACAAACACTAAAAATCACATGCATTATTTTCCATAGTATCGCTAAATTAAGGTTTCAGCTGAAGGATAAACTTTCAGTTAAAAAGAATAATAGGATAAAAAGGCTCCTAATCCTTAAAATAAAATCAAATGTAGCCTGAAAATGACATGGATATCTCAGTGAGTTTTTAATAGATGGGCAATTTGAAAAGAGCAGAGCAGAGTTAAGGTTATTGACTTTCCTTAACTGGCCATTTCCACACTTCAATATGTTTGGCTTTCTTTTAAATTTAACCTTGACTGTGGAATATCCTGGATTTATAACACTTGAGTCTGAGACAATTACAACATCCCTGTAAAGTAATTTACCCTAAATTACTCAACCGTAGCTCCATTTTAATGTCCATTATATCTGGGAATATATTACTGTATTAAATGGCTGCTTGACCTTCAGGGTGCTTTGCAAGGGACATTCTTTTAAAAAGACTGCTGAGAAAGCAAATATTGTTTGGGGCACATTTAGGGAAAGTAAGGGATTTGATTGATTTTTTGTGCCGCCTGGCTCATTAGCATCATAGCTTATGAGACTGCCCTTTCTTCTTGGTTCCATTTTAAATCTTGTGTCAGGCTCCAAGAATGACAAGCCCCCTCTTGTTACTCTATAATTCTAAGTATTGCCTGATTTTGAGGGCACCATAGTGGGACTGTGTTACAAATGGCATTGGTTTTGAACCTGCTCCACTCAAATCAATGGGAATTTAGTCCTTAATCTCAATGGACGCCTGATCTCTAAGCCTGAAGACACAAAGGGTATGTCTACACCAGAAAAAGTTGTCGACTTTCTTAAGTCGACCTAACTTTTAAGTTAAGTTGACTTACTTCACTTTGTTAAGTCGACCTAATTGCCCTTAAGTTGACTTAATAAAGTCGGCTTAAGGGTTACTTCCCATCCACACTGTCCTTAAGCCAATCTAATGGGCGGTTGTTATTAGGTCGACTTAAGCTTTCATTAAGTTGACTTAAGGAATTTCTTAAGTCAACTTAATGAAAGTCAGGTGTAGACATGAAGTAATTTAGGGTCCTTAAGTCAACCTACATTGCTAGTGTAGACATACCCAAAATGTCTGAAGCTGCAGCCAACATTTCAGTAACTGATAAACAGAACTCCCTGACACCTGCAGATTCTTTATTTGCCAATACCCCACAGAGGCAAGATGAGAGTTGCCTGGATGTGCCATGATGAAAACAGGTCTAGTAGCTCAGCTGCACCTGTTATTTTTGATCCGCTACTGCCACAGGTGCTAGCCACAGCTTCCTTTGTTTCTTTTTCATGGGGAGCTCTGCTGACAGTTTCACCACTTGTCCCACCTCTGAACAGTAGTGGGACGTGCTGCCATAGGAGCTGGTAGATCCCGCCACCCTCCTTTATTTAAGCAGGACTTCCTGCTATGATGCTGAGTTTGGAGGATGGCTGGCTGCCGTAAGTGGAAAGACTGCTTTACAGAGCTAGTATGCTATATTCTGCCTGACCAGGGAACACGCTGCAGCAGTAATAAAACTTGAATTTGGGATAGGAAGAGTGTCAGTAAAACCAACCCAACCCAGTGTTAAAAAATACCAGTCACGGCAAAAGAAAAACGCACCGAGCATATAAGTGATACAAAAAGCTAGAGACTTTGAGGCATTTCTTTAATAAACAGCAAACATGAGTAATTCTAATTAGCAAAGCACTCCCTTCATCTGCTAGGTGCACATAAAAGACAACTTTAGACCGAGGACTTCTATGGCATCTGTCAATATTTTCATTTTAGCTTAACCGGCGATTTAAATTACTATTGAGTCCCGGTTTGTGAAGAGAGCAAATGTGCAAAAATTTGATTCTATTGAACCTCTCACTAGATAAACAGAATACCAGCCCCAGTGGACTAATTCCATTAAGAACTGAACCATCCATCTTGAAGTTGCTCATGAATACAAAGAGCCTGAGCTGGTAGCATCACTGGGTTTGCAAAACAACTTGTATATTTGTGTGCCAGATAATAAAAGCAGGCTTTATTTAGGGAGATATTAAAAAAAAAGTTTTAATCATCTATTTTAAAACTTCATTGTTACTCTGAATGGATTGCTTTCCCTTATTTGATCATTATTCTTGCTTACATTCATAGATTATCTTGAAAAAGCTTTTGCACTGAGCCTCGCATGGTTATTTTTCTTTGTAATCGTCCAATCTGCGACATTGCAACAGGCAGTCAGGTGGAGAATTTTAATTCTATTAGTGCAAGGGTCTGTTTCATGGACACAAAATGGCCCCTATGGAAACCGTGATCCTGCTTTCCCGCTTTTTAATTCTACCCAATATTTTCCTATCACTATTTTTTGTCTTAGCTCCTTTATCTAAAAGACATTTTACTGCTGAGGTTTGAGAGTTACTGGGAAAGGCCTGCCCCGTTAGCAGGCTAATTAGCACTTGCTCGGTTTCAGCAGCTGGAAGGATAATTAATGACTGTGATCTGCTCCACACTAGCGCTTACGCCAACCAACCTTTTGGTGCTTGTGGTGTGATAAAAACATGCCCTGAGCGACTTAAGTTTGCCGGCATAAGTGTTATGTTGACAGTAGAGAGCTCTCCTGCCAACGTAATAACACCAAACACGCAGCACTAGCTATGGTGTCAGGAGAGCGTCTCCCACTGCCATAGCACTGTCCACACAAGCGATTATGCTATCACTCAGGTGGTGGGTTTTTTTCACACTCCTGAGCGATGTAAGTTTTGCCGTCGTGCAAAGACAACACCATAATTGAAGATCTTGAGGGGCAGAGAAACACCACTTCTTTTTTTGAGAGATCTGTGTTGGAAGAGAGATATTTAAAATGGCTGCATTTACAGAGGGAGTTGCCGGCTGATTAGATGTGCCTGGACCAGGAAGAAGTATCATTGACTTTGTTTCCATAGGAGAAGAAAATGTTTGTTCAAGGCAAACCTAATAGGGCTCGCTCATCAGCTAGTATATGTCTGCAAAGCTCCATTGATGGATTGATACCATGTTTGCCCCAGCACTGCCTGGGGAGATGAGAGACTCCCCAGATGATACACACGGCAATTTCCAAAGCTGAACGGAACTATATCTATTATAGAGATATTTGTTCCATTGGGACACATATTGCAGGGATCCAGACCAGGAGCTGACCGAAGGAGACAGCAATACCACAATCCTGTTGGTTGAGAAAAGAATGTCTCAGCCTAGCTGCAGGCGAAGCAGATATCACAGATTTTAAGGCTAGAAGGGACCAGTGGGATAATCTAGTTTGACCGCCTTCTTAACCCAAGCCAAAAACCCGCACTCAGTAAACTCTGCATCACATCCATGACTTCTATTTGAGCTACAGCACACCCTTTAGAACACTGGCTCCCGAACTTCTTTAGTTCTACCCTCATTCTGTCTCCACCCCCCAAGCCAGTTCTGCCCCAGATCTAGCTCCCGACCCCTCAACCCCCATTCTGCCCCAGCTCTGCCTTCTGCTCAAATTCCTCTGCTGAGTCAACTATACAGTAATGGAGGGGGGAGCACGGGACACCAACAGATTTCATTACTGGTAAGAGGGGGTCACAACAGGAAGCGTTTGGATTTCACTGCGTTAGAAAGATACCCAACTCTGATGTAAAGAATTTCACGTAGCATAGAATCTACCACATCTGTAGGTCAGTTGTTCCAATGGTTAGTTACCCTGACTGTTTAAAAAAAGATGCCTTATTTGTAATCTTATTAGATTTTTATCAATAAATGTTGATTTCCCCATACACTCACAAGCCAATGAAAAAATATTTCCACTGATGATAATTGAAATGTACAGCTAGGCAAGGTAAGGAAAATGCTGCTTGAGAACTTATTTGTTTGATTGCAGGATATTTCCTTTTATATTTTGACATGCAACACTGACAATTTGTGTTTAAACAGTTATGAAGCTTTAATGTTTTGAGTTTCAATACCTATTGTCAAAAATAATTATTGTCCAGCCCGCCCACCCCGTAATTTCCCACAGCTGTGAACATTCAAATAGAAAAAAAAATGGAAAAAATACTTTAAATACTGATATTATCTACTGAGAATTATGTAAAAAAAAATTGAATGATACCAAGCCTACTTGTTTATTCTGAATGTATTTAACTTCAGCTTCTAGCCATTGGATTTCATCATGCTTTATATTTATATTTGATAGCTTAAGGATACCATCAAGAATTTCTTCCCTATATGAGGGAAGGAAATGAGTCTTTGTCACTTCAGAATATACTGTACATTATTGCTTAACCACTTCAGTGGCCTATAGACGTTTGGTGGGCATCAAAACAACAGCTAGCTGGGCCATGTATTATTCATTGAAAATGCTCACCTTTCACTGAGATTTCCCACAATGAACTCCAGGTATCTTACACCATGCAGGACTTTCCCCAGGTTCACAAGCACACAGTGCATTCAGGGGCCTCAGCACAGCAGACCGAAAGTCAGTGGGCATTGATCTTCTGGAAGATCAATAGGGAGAGGCAAGCTTAATTAATGTTATGGACTAGATTGTACCCTGTGGGTGCACTGGAGCAAGGGGATCACACGTGCTATCTCCCCTACTCTGGCATTCCCAGCACAAATCCAGGTGCAATCACAGTCCAACCAGGGGAACGAGGGAAGGAGGCGTGCAGGCCAAGAAGAAGAGGGTGCAGGCCAAGAACTAGCCACATACAGAGTGGTAGTACACTGCTGTGTTGTAAGGCAGGTGCAGCTTATACACCTTCCATTGGCTCCTTGGAGCGTGGGCATGACCGTGCACCCCGCCTTCTCCGCCCCCCTTCCCTCCCCAGAGAAGTCATGGCTCCACACAACTCCCGACTTAATTGAATATCTAAATAACACAATCTCTGTGTGTGTGTGTGTGTGTGTGTGTGTGTGTGTGTGTGTGTGTGTGTGTGTGTGTGTTGACCTGATTATGCCAATTTCTTTCAATCCAAAACTACCATAAATCCAGCTGGCTATCATGGACAAAAGGTAGAATTCCTTCCCCATGAAAACGAAGCCAGGAATCCAAAAGCAAAAAAAAAAAATGGGTAGCTCTGGGTAAATCAGAGCAGGAGCCCATTGCCCAAAGGAAATATGTAACATTTAACTTTATTAACACGTCTGTGGCAGGGCAGCTGTCCCACACTGGTCAGGAATGGGTTAAAAGGGCCCTGGGAGCTTCAGCCAATGGGCAGTAGCAGTGACAGGCCAATCAGGACCCAGGAGCCCTGTATAAAAGGGAGCTGCGGTGGCACAGCAGGCAGTTCCTGAGAGGAACTTGAGCTGGGAGAAGATTGCTCAGCTGGCTGGAGGGGTCAGCACTCGGGGTAGCATAGTGACTGACCTCTGGGGCACAGTGGGAGCCAGGACCTTAATGCAAGGGCAAAATAGCTATTAGGGCCGTGGGGAAGCGTCCCAGGGAAAAGAGTGAAGAGAAGAAGCAGTGCAGTGGTTCACTGCACACAGGATCCCTGTGTCCCTCATGGGTCCCTCCACACCTCCCCCAGACCACCAGCAGAATAGAGGTGGCTACGGACTGGATAGTGGCCAGGCCTAGACAGTGAAACCTTCCCCAAAAGTGGGGTATATGGACAGGTGACCAGCCAGGGGGCTGAGCAGTCCGACGAAAGTTGACAGAGCACAGGCTGCGGATGGGCAAATCCCTGATAACACCACCAGAAAGCCTCTGCCCCAGGGTGCTGCTGGCCCATCACAACTTCCCTCTCCCAAAACATATCAAAGCAGACACACATATGCACCCACCAAAAGAGGCAAGTTCAATGCTGTTATCCTCCTCATTCTTTCTCCGAGACCATTTAACTCATTCAGTCTTTCATTTCATTTGGGGTGTTTTATTTGTGTGGGGGTTTGGGGTGTGCTGAGTTTTTATGGAAGGGGCTAGAATCCAGATATAGCCAAGACTGGATGTTTTTCTAAAAGATTTGCTAATAAAATTATTTTGAGGAAGTTCTCTGGCCTGTGTCATATAAGTGAGAGTAGATGATGACAATCTTGGAATCTGTGGCTAGTACAAGCTCCCCACACTACCCTACCAAAGCAAAGCATTTCTTTACTTACTTCTTTATTTGGTACAATAGTGCCCAGGATCCTCAGGTGTGAACCAAAAACCAATTGTGCTAGGTGCTGTACAAACACAACAAAAAGATAGTCCCTGCCTAATGGGCTTTCCGTCATACAAAAAATAAAAGGTGGATACAGATCATTTGTGGGATCACAAGAAAAGAAGGATACAGTCCTGGTCAGTGTGGAAGGTAGTGGTCTTACTTCACAGCTGATCTGAAACAATCTCGGTTACTCTTCTAGTCCTGCCATTGACTCTAATGCTGGCAGGATCAAGCCCTTAGGCAAGGTGCTGAAATCTCCATCCTTAGAGGTTTTTTAAAGTGCTGCTTGACAAAGCTCTGGCAGGGATTGCTTAATTGGGGTTGGCCCTACTTTGAGCAGGGGGGTTGGACTAGGTGACCTCCTGAGGTCCCTTCCGACCTTAGTCTTCTATCATTCTAAGGACTGTAAAGTGTGGTGCTTTGTGATGTAGACAAAGACTAGAAGGAACAACCTAGTAACTCCTTTCACCCACTCACACTATGAATCAGTCCAAGGGTCAGTGAAAATCTGGTCCTCTATGCGATTGATCACCTAAATCATGTCGTGTTTTTGCTGCTCCCTGATTGGATTAACATTTTTAAACACAAGAATAACAAATAAAGAACAACTGATTCTCTCATTGCATGTGGACATGCTTATTCCCACCTGAATATGGATGTTTGCATAAATAACATCTGACCAGAAACTAGTTATCTTGTTGACAGGAAAATGGGAAACAAATATATGTGAATCAAAAAGAAAGTCAGATTTAGTCACAATGTTCACAAATACATTTTCCCATTGTTCTGTGAATTCTGCTGTTCAACGTGTTGCTTTTGCTGTTTCTCACTGTAGCTTCTATCCCCACAGAATGTTTCTTGGAAGCCCTGCTTCTCCTGGTGAAATGAAGCAGAAAAGCTGATTTCCTGCCACACTAAGATACCACAGCAACTTTCACATAAGCTGATCCTCACTCATTTAAATGCAAATGTACAAAGCTGGGACCCTGCAGTTTTCGCATGCATGCACCCATCTTGCAAAATGCAACCACACAATACTTAAGGTGGAGTTGGGAGACCATGAATGAAACTGTATCCATCCTTTGGCTACATTAAAGGGGTCATTAAGATGAGATAACTCCCTCATCCCCCGAGCAGATGAATTTCTGCCATCTCTCTCTGTGGCTGCTATTTCTCATCTGTTAGTTCCATCATTCCAAGATTCCAGAGGGACAGATCAGCAGTGTGTCTATCCCTCAGATGGAAGGAAGCAAGGCATGCTCACACCAATTCAGGTAATCCAGCCCCAGAGCAGGGGAAAGAGACAAGATTCAGAGTGCAAGAATATATCTTGCTGCACTATATTATTCAGTCATTAGAGGTCTCAATGGGTGCCTCTACACTTACAAATTAAGTCGACTTAATCTTGCTTAAGTCAACTTAATTTACTCTGCGTCTACACTACACTTTCCTTAAGTCGACTTAATTTTTCCTTAAGTCGACTTAAGCACCTGCTTAAGTCAACTTTCTAAAACCTCCTTTTAAGTTGACTTTGCTGGCTAAGTCGACTTTAGAAAGTCAATTTAGCCAGTGTGGACGTGGAGTAACTTAGGGGGCTCCATGGCTTCCCCACTGCCCTCCCTGCTGCCACAGCCTGGTGTGCCATCCTGCCCCTATGCCCTCCCAGGGTCCCTGTCCCGCTTTGCCCCATTGTACCAGGGTACAATGGGGCAAAAGTTGAACCCCCTGGCACTTGGCAAAGGGTGCCTCCCCTGCCACCGTGGACCTGTCCAAGGTCCACCTAGCCCCTACAAATTGACCTAGGCATCCAATGTGGATGCTCTAGGTCAATTTTGTAGGATCCCCTTTAAGTCGACTTAAAATTTGAGTGTGGACATGCTAAGTCGACTTAAATTAACAAGTGTAGACATAGCCTGTGTGCCACATAGAATTTTAGCTATGTTGTGGTTCAGTAGTGAATAAGGAAGACAAAGCTAGGACTCAAGCAAGGTGGAAGGCTGTTTGTTTGTAGTTCTGACAGGGTTTTGTTTAATCAATGCCTCCTGTTAGAAGGCCCGCAACTCCAGATATCATAATGCAAAGTAGTTCATAGAGAAGCCATATCTCCCAGAAGCTGATTCAGAGTTTTTATTAATCTACTCTTGTGGACAAACAACCAACGAGTCCTGCAGCACTTTTAAAGACTAACAAATTTATTTATCGCATGACCTTCCGTAGGAGAAAATCCCACTTTGTCGGATGCTTTGAAGTATCAGGAGCCATTTCGGTTTGTTTGGTAGACATGTAATGTTTTTTGGTTTTGTAATTAAAATTCAGAAATTAAAGATGTTTATTCTCCACTCAGTGACTCCTTTTAGTGTTAGCTACTTCTCTACTGAGGGAGAAAATATCCCAAAGCATATAAAGCTGAAACTCTGGAAAATCCACCCTGATCTGAAGAGCAATGAAAGAATCATGGACACATAGGCCTGGAAGGGACTTCAAGGGGTCATCTAAGACATTCTACCAGATGGAAGCTGAAGCAAGTATATCTAGATCATCGCTGCTGGTGAGACAGACAATCTTTTGAGCTACGTAGAGCTCTTCAGGCTCAAAACCTGTCTCTTTCACCAACAGAAATTGGTCCAGTAAAATATAGTACCTCAACAACTTTGACTCTCTAACATCCTGGGATGGACACAGCTACTACTACACTGCATTGACCATCCTTGACAGGTGTTGATCAAACCTCTTCTGAAGCTTCCAGGGCTGGAAATTGTACAACCTCCTTTGAAAGCCTATTCCAGAATTTAAATATTCTTATAGCCAAAAAGATATTTTCCCCAATGTCTAACCTAGATCTCCTTCATGAAAATTAAGCTGATTACTTCTTGTCCCACCTTCAGTAGACACAGAGAAGAACTGATCATCGTCTTCTTTAGAGCCACCCTTAACATATTTGAAGACTGAGGTTGTGGCCCCTTTCAATAAATAGCATGTGGATTTCTTTCCATTTCTTACACAAATGGCCATGAAACAACTTAACATAATTCAGGATTCCCTGGCAATCATGACTGGTGTATGTCATAGAATCTTAGTGTTGGAAGGGACCTCATGAGGTCATCTAGTCCAACTCCTGCTAAAAGCAGGACCACTCCCACTAAATGTCATTATGTTGTGAAACTCCATCACTCATTTATTCCAGTTGCAGTCTTTGAAATATATATCTCAGCCAAGGAAAGTACCATACTGTTTATTGCCCTGCTTCTTTCCATGTTTAAAGTTAAAAAGCTATTCTGCTGCCGTTCTCAGCATTTATTTATTTAATGCACGAAAGTAAATCGTATTGCCTATTCAAAATTTGGTGGAATGTCTACATAATATCATCTACAACAGCACAACAAGTTACATTAGTGGAGTTGGGGTATAAACAAATGTCCCTTTTTAAGGGGAAAGTTATATTCTTTTTTAGACTGTATTCCAAACATTTTGAAGAAGGCTCAGATAAGATCCTCATGGACTTTATAAGTGCAGCATGAAACAAATTTCTCTAAAAAAATTCTTTACTAAGTTTATTTCTTTTTATTCTCAAAATGCTTTTATCTACTTGAATTGAAGTGCCTAAATTAATGGTAAATGTAACAGAGTGAAAGGCAGAAACAAAGGCCACGTCAGTTGTGTCCTTAGCGCTGGAACAAGCATAGGGAAGAGGTATTTTTGGAAATGCAGGATAACATTTTGTTTATTTAAATTGCCTTAGTAAAAGATGCAAGCCAGGCAGGCTGGCTTTATGTTACCTTTTTGAAGCTGCAAGTAGACAGAATTGGATCTGCACATCAAATGAGGGCACAAAATTGCACCTTCAGATTTCATGCACACACACACAAAAGAAGACAAAGGTGGAAATCCATCTGAAAATTCACTCCTTTTTATTCATATTATACAAATTATTATGTTTAAAGTTAAAATAAATTTAAGTAATGGAACCCTGGCCTTTAAATCCCTTTTTAAAGAAAGTAAAGTTCCATCCTAAATGGTGGAAAATCTGATATCCCAACAAAGGATCAATTAGAGAAATGCTGGAAATTACTTGGTTATATTGGTCTGTGCTGTTTGCACTGGTTATCCACCTTCCTGTCCCAGACGCACTGTGTGACCATAAAGCACCATTCCAAATAACAAAAGAGTGTCTACTTTCCCAGTTCTACAAACCCACACCTCATATTTTCCAAAATCTAATTTCTTTTTTTATTTGTCATGACCAAGTAAAGCGGAATACATTATTTTAGCTATGTGCCTTTGTTTAAAAAAAAGCACAACAAGTGTGATTGTTGTTAGTGTGGGTGTTTCCAGACTTGACTTGTAAATTCATGTCTTGATTTGTTTTAAATCAGGGAAGGAGCAGCATGCTTACTGAGCTGGGGAAAGACAGCAGCATCACACTCTGTATTTGTGTGAATTAAAGCCAGATTGTTATACTAAAAAGTGATGTGCCCTTTAATGTGATGTGATAGGGATGTGCTTTTAAAGTCACCCTGAGGAGGAGTTTGTCACTTGTTAAATGTTGGCTTTTTGATGCTGATAAAAGTGCACGCGTTCAATCCTCCAATACAGCCAACTGCACCAGTGGGAGACCCACAATTCTGTCTAAAACAATTGATTCTACTGATATAAGCAAATTAGGTTTTTGTGTGGTGGGGAGAGGGGTTTTCCTTTTAGTTTAAACCGCTCCCTGTTGGGTACTCCTACCAGGTGCGGTGTGCTTTCTGAAGTCATTAATGAGGATCAAAAGACAATTAGGCCTTGGCACGCAGAAGGGGGTTTGATTAATCTAACTGAACAGCATCCTTTTATCCCATTATATTAACTACCTGTTGATTCAGCCCAGGGTGCTCAGGTTTTAAGAGAGGCTCTCACATCTCCCCTCTCATGAGACGCCTCCATAAGACAATGAGACAGAATGGAATCCCGCTATCCTTTTCTTCCCTGCCTTTGCCAGAGGACTGAGGAACGCAATATGACCCCAGACAGTGAAGCATTGGCCAGGTTGTAGAC
This sequence comes from Pelusios castaneus, assembly GCA_007922175.1. Lineage (NCBI taxonomy): Eukaryota > Metazoa > Chordata > Testudines > Pelomedusidae > Pelusios > Pelusios castaneus. Next base: position 4,851,666 of record ML685868.1, read on the forward strand.
AGTCATTGAGCATCCTATGATCATCAATCTATGTTCAATATTTACCAATGGTTAGCAGGGCCAGCCCAGAGGTTTTGGGCACCCTAAATGAACTATGACTTCGACACCCTCGTCAGAGGGCGATACTTTTGTTTATAAGGGATAACATATTCATATTTTTTTTAAATAGAAAAAAAAAATTCACTTCCGTCTAAGTTGGTGCTCCTTAAAGCCTAGCACCCTGAGTGACCACCTCCTTCGCCTATATGGTTGGGCCAGTTCTGGTGGTTTGTGGGTGACGGCAGTTATTTCCGCTTCCTAACATAGGTAAAGGAGGTGTTAGATTAGATAACACTGTCACAGCTGTCAGCAAATGCTCACCTTTGGGGGTGGCCACTGAATGAAGGACTGTACTGGAGAACATGTGCAGCAACTGCGCCTCCTTACCCAATAGGCTGTTGATGAGCTTTGCACCCAAACCCAGCTCCTCCCCTTATTCCATACCAGATGTGCCTGCTTCACATATTGATAGAGGACATTCTGACTGGATCCTGACTAACAACCCAGTCCTCCACTGTGGGCGAGTCACACCATGCCCTGTGAAGGCAGGGGATTTGCAAGCAGGAAAGGGATGCTCTGGGGTGACATTGGGGAGGGGGTATTCATCATCCAACTCCTAGGACAACATGGCACCTCCTGCCCTGGCACCATGAACATTCGCCACGCACACCTTTAAAAGGGGTGGCCCAGGAAACATCAGGTTGAAGAATCCCTGGGAGCATGATTCCATTTCTACGGCACTGTCAGAGGGTTGGGAAAAGCAGCAAGGACCTCTGATGGTGATACGGGGGGGAAATGCCTCTTTTGCAGTCAGCCATATTGCATCTCTCAGATCTCTGTGGTTTGAGGGCCGGAGCCACTGCATCTTTCACAACACAAAGCTCTTCTTCCTCCCTAGAAGAATTTGCTGGAAAGGCTGCACTAGCAACTTGGTATTGTTTCCCTCCTCTGTCTCCCGCCCCCAAACACACACACTGTGGAGTCTTCTCCGGGAGGGATTTATTTAGACTTAGTTTGTAGAAAACTTTATGTATGTGAAATATTTTAACACTCCCACAAAATCAAGCCCTCTTCTATAATTTCTTCGTCTTATCTCTTAGCTTGATTCCAACCACACCTCACAAACAATATTGTGACATAAGGCGCCTTGTTGGGAATGTGACTGAGAATCTATTTTGGAGATTAGGGAATCAGGCCGCTCTCCAGCATGGGGTTTACCTATGGATTTATAAAAGAAAGTGGATAATTTTATTATGTGTAATAGAGACAAGCCAAATCAACCCCCGGTCAGAACATCTCGGAATCTTTGTGTAAGTATAAATCTAGATCTGAACTTTTTGGCTGGAGCCTTTTTCTAACCTGTAATAATAACTGTGGGTTTGTGTGATCAGTATTCGTGCTTCAGAACATCGACTGACTGTCACAGGGGTCAAAAGGAATTTCCCACTCCCAGGTTCTTCCACAGTTCATTGGGCAACTGACCAAATTCGTTGAGGTTGAAGGGCAGAGATTCACTTTGCACTGAAGCACCTTGCCTAGGTCACTACAGAGATCATAAACAAGGAGTCTGGTGGCACTTTTAAAGACCAACAAATTTATTTATCGCATGAGCTTTTCTCCCATGAAAGGTCATGCAATAAATAAATTCATTAGTCTTTAGAAGTGCCACCAGACTCCTTGTTTGTTTTGCTGAACCAGACTAACACGGGTACCCCTTTGGAACTTGTCATTTTACAGAGATCATAGACTCTAAGGTCAGAAGGGACCAATATGATCATCTAGTCTGACATCCTGCACAATGCAGGCCACAAAACCTCACTCACCCACTCCTGTAATAAACCTCTAATCTATGACTGAATTATTAAAGACTTTAAAATACAGAGAATCCACTAGCAAGTGAACTGTGCAATGTGCCCGATGCTACAGAGGAAGAGATAGAGAACTAGCTGGCCTACTGATTTCCATAATTCAATGTCTTTCAAAACACGTATATTAATGGTTCCTATGTCAAGTTCTGAAATAACAGCATAGGACTGAAAATGGCGAGGCTCGGTTTTCTCAGGCACTGGTCTTATCTCTGAAATCTGAATTGAAATGAGGATGTACAAATGTCAATTACATACTGCATATTCTGAACCCTCTGAATGTTCTCCGGGATAGGTGTAGTGTCTAACACTACAATGATGTCTGTCACACAGCTGCAAATTAGACTTGCATATCTCACTGAAAGCCGGGGAATTCAAATTTGACTGAGTCAGTCAAAGCCCCCTGTTCTGTGAGATAGTGGGTGCACTCTTGTATGTGATTCAGGTACACAAAACTCTTCGCAGACATTTTCTGATTCCATCTTAACAAATCCTCTGTGAGCTCAAAATTCCGATACTTCTTTCCGAATTGGTCAGTCCAACAATATGGATATCTGCGGGAATCAGCAATTATTTTCAGCTATTGTAGGTTATGCAGCCAAAATCTGTAATAAGCTTGTGGGAAATGCTTCTACGTCAGATATCCTGTGTCAAACCTAAGAATGCCTGAACCATAGGGATCCCTTCTAGTTTTTATGGAAAGATGTTCAAAACTCATGGAGAGCCCAAATCAAACAATGAATTGGATACAGGACTGAACAGCAACACCCAGCAACAAAACTGATAGGAAAGCCACTAACGGATTTACAAAGAACATTACTTCTCTTTGAGGGTGTTTAGGTATGCAGGTCTTACTTCTGTATTCTATAAGGGCCTGATTTTCAGAAAGGCTAAGCTCTGAGAACTTCAGCTGATGTCAGTGGCAATTGTGGGTGCTCAGCACCTCTAAAAAACCAGGTCCTTGTTCTCTACTCACTTGCATTTGTGGAAACCTGGAGTAATTTCATTAAAGTCAATGGGTTGTAGGGTACTTAAAAAAAAGACAAGTAAGAGGACAATCAGGGCATGTCTATATCTATATCCTTTGTCTGTTGCATCTGAGGACTGATTTACACACAAATTGTACCAATTTAACGAAATCAGTTGTGAAATTAAATTAGTTAAATTATTCAATCCCCTTGTGTGGACCCTCTTAAAATCACTTGAAGATTGTCTAAAATTGACCTAGTTTCATTTGATTTGCTAATGAATGCTGCCAGGTCGATGTTAGCAACTCTTCGCTGATTTAGGAGAGCCTATCCAATAGGTACTAGTTTTCTGCATGGTCCAGACTGGAGCACCTAATTGTCTCTGCATGTGGAGAGCATGGGGCTGATTCGCCACTGCCTTGAACTTGGTGTTTACACCCTTGCAAAGCGGGAACCCAGCTGTGTAATATCAGAATCCTCTGCTCTATTATACTAGTAGTAATGTTTTGTAAGCACTTTGCACAGGTGTATGGTAGCACAAGATGCACAGCCATGGAGAATCAGCCATATTTACTCCAAGTCAGTTATTTCCTGAATATGGAGACCTTTTCGATGAAACTGGGTGGTTTATATGAGAGGCCCACCTCAGCTTCCTTGCTTACCTCTGTAGGGCTGATTGGTTTATTAAAAGAATTTTCTCATTTGGAATTTTGAGTCGATTTCACTTGTGATTACACTATTGCTCTCTGGGATCACTGCAATAATTTAGAAACTTACACACATTGCTCCTCAGTCACAGTACCCCTGTTAACCCCAGAATACCCAACACACCAGGAGATCATTCACGTATCAGGCATTAGATGCAGAGGTCTAGCAAATGTTCTCAGAAAAATCCTAATGAAGAGTCAACTGGAAAAGAGTGCCATGAAAAATGTCCAATTTCAGAAATAATAGTCATATATATGGAGAACTGGGTGGGGCAGGAGACTGGTAATGAAATATAGACTCTTTGGCTGCGTCTACACTTGTAAATTAAGTCAACTTAAGCCGACTTAATTTACCCTGCATCTACACTACAGTTTTCTTAAGTTGACTTAAGCAGCTTGCTTAAGTCGACTTAAGGAAAATAAAGTCGACTTTATTAAACCTAGATTTAATTTGATTTAAGGCTTAATTCGACTTTTTAAAGAAATTTTTATGTATAAGGGGACTTTTGCAATGGCAATGGCATAAGTTCCTCTTTCAGCATATTTCTTGGTAAACAGTTTTGCGATTAACAAGCTGTGCAAGTTGTACCCTTGAGAGGACAGAGGGAGAGCCTCTTGAGAGTAAGAAACCCGCTCAATACGAAGTGGCTAAATGCAGTAATTTTTGGAAATGTACACGTGGAGAAAGAATGTGACAAGAGAGGGCCCGGATTGGAGAATGGCTGATTGAATTATCAGGGCACAAGGCTGGTGACAGGAAGCCAGGGGTGCCAATCCAAAAAAGGAGAAATGTACGGTCAAAAACATCTCTGAATAAAGATGAAGGGGCATGTCCACCGTGATGCCTCCTTGATCAACTCATCAATAAAAGGAGACCCAACTCGGTAAACTGGGAGGAATGCCAACATAAACACAGCTGCGGTCTGTGCAAAGCTTCCTCGCCCCTCCAACCTTCAGCACCTCCGCTGACTTTGACCTGGCCAGTCTTAGGAAGCTCTGTGTCTTGTAGGTGTGAATAAAAGGAGTGAGTGGATATGTGTTTCTAAATGTGCCATATGCTGCATCTTGTGCTCCATCTTCTGTTGTATTGCTTAGGTTAGCTGATAGGGTTAAATGAATTGGTATTTGCATTGTATTATTGCTATACTTATTTGAAGCCAGTAGCCCACAAGGATGAGTATGAGCTCCTAATCTTCGGGTTAAATTTCGTGGCGTACTGTATCCTGTGTGCTGCCCCTACTTGATTGCTTGTTGTTTATTGCCACTGAATTGCTGCTAGACCTCTCCTAAATTTGTATCAGTGTTTTTCCAATAAAAGTTACATAAAAGGTGTGTAACACTAAAGGAGCACCCAGTGTCTCCACCCCTTTTTCCAACCTCGCATAACACAGTATCTTACCCTTTCCTCTGAAGTAGCTGGTACTGGCCACTGTCAGAAATAGGATATTGGTCTAATTGGACGTTGGCACTCATCCCATATAGCAATTCCTATGTTCCTACTTCCTCTAAGTATAGCACACCTGCATTGCCTGGGGAGGCCACTGCATATCTGAGTTTCTGTAGAAGGCTCATCACAGCATCTGAGATCCATCATGGTATCTGAGCTTCCAAACTAGCATATAAAATAGTCAGGGAATAAGGCAGTACTCTACTAGTCAATGTTATGTTGTATCACTTCTTCAACTATGTTACATTTCAAAGGAGAAGCAACCTAGTGTATCCTTTTACCAAAGAAGCGATAATGGGCAGGGCCAAAGGGTAAAGAAAAACCTCAAATAGATAGGAAATATAATATACTCTTGTTACCAAAAATGCTTGAAGAGCAATCTCGATTATTTCCAAATTATGTTTACAATAACTGTTGTACCCATTTTCTGTATCTGGGTCTGTGTGAAAGAAAAATTTGTGGGGGTAGAAGGTTGAGACAGGAATTACCTTAATAATAGCTTTCTAATCTTCCTTGTTTACAGCATACTTTTTTGTTCAAAATCATTATAGCAGTCTTGGAAAATTCTGAATGTGATGCAGTTATTGAATTTTAAATGAAAACTAAATTGACTGTGGTAGAGGGGGAAAATATTTCATAACATGGTAATTTTTCCTCAGGGTACAGTTGGTACATTTTATTAGAAATAAGCAATTTTCACTGTATCTCCAAAATGTATGGAGCAGATAAATGTAAGGGTATTAATCGGAAAAAAAGGTTTTGCAAGCATTTAACGCCAGGCAGTGATTTAAAGTTTGCATGTTCTCAACATTTCTTTTGAATTGTGGAGTTACTTTTTATTAATTTTCAGGTTGTAAAACGAATCTTGGCTTTCAGTATTGGTCAAAAGCCTCCCATGGTGTCAGCCAAAAGGTGTTTTATGATGCCACTTGCAGATTTTCTCTGCTTGATTTATGTATTTGCTATATGTGAAAGGTAATGGGGTTCAACTGCAGCTGCAAAATGAAATCAGCTACTGAGCAAGTAGCTCTCGACTCCTGCCCTGTTCTCCATGCATCTTGTTTGTACCCATCCTGTGCCAAACCGCCCACACCTACGGTATGTGGAGACAGAAACTCTGTGAGGCTTGCCTCCTGAAGTTTCCTCCAGCTTCTTCCCTCAAGCCATGTGTGTCTAGCTGGTCCCAAATTAGAGCTCGCTCTGCATATCTCTCCTCTAGTTAAATAAGACTCACTGACGGGTCTACCATGGGAGCACCTAGGATACTGTCCCTCTCAGAAAGAAGAGAAAAAGATCAAAGTAAAATAAAGATATTTTCATTTCAGCTCTATGCTCCATTTGAAGTTGTTAAATTAATGAAATGGCTCTTCCAGACTGAAGATCATCTCATGGACTGTTGTTGCAGAGCCCCAGGCTGATTACTGCACATGTACATATTTCTCAATGAATTCCCAGCCAGTAGGCAAGGACGGTTCTGAGCAGCCTGGAAACCACATTAGGGCCAGTAAATAGTGACAATATATGGAACATTCCAAAGAACAGTAGTTTAGTTGAAGGTAAACGTAGATAAATTGAATTTACCCACTTCTCATTTGGGGATTATGGAGTTTGGTTTAGGATACTTTACCCATTCTTTTTTTTATTTTGGGGGTTTTTTTTGTCACTACACCTCTGCTAATGGAGTCCCAGACATTATTGATAAGATGTTGCCGATTAGGCCTCCACTGGAGTATTTTGTCCAGTTTTGCACATCACATTTCAGCAAAGATGTGGACAACTGGAAAAAAAATCCAGAGAAGAGCAACAAAAAATGATGAAATGTTTAGAAAAGATTAAAAATTGGGGGTTTTTTAGTCTGAAGAAGAGCAGACTGAGCAGGGACATAAGTTTTCAAATTTATAAAAGCTTATTACAAGGAGGACAGAGGAAAAACAGTTCTCCTTAACATCTAAAGATAGGACAAGGAGCAATGGTCTAAAATTGCAGGATAGTTAAGCACTGGAATAAATTACCTAGGGAGGTTCTGGAATATCCATCACTGGAGATTTCTAAAAGCAGGTTAGGTGAACACCTGTTGGATGGTCTAGGTCAGTGGTCTTCAACTGGGCGATACCCAGATGTCTTCTGTACTAGGATAGGCATATTTTAGAATTTGTTTTGACACTTCAAATCCTTCACTTTACCTTCTTTTGGTTTGCATTTATTATGGCTTGAGTGTAGCTGAGCATGTACGATTCTCGGTAGGGAAGTTCATGGAATCAGTGAATGGAAAATACATTTTCGTTAGAAAACTAGTTTTAGCAATCACAAACTGTGCTGAAGCTACTGCTGTGTCTGGGAGGTTCATACCGGTAGATTGCAAAACTTGGAAAAAACTATAGGATAAGACAAAACTTTTAAGAAAAAATGCATTTAATGGTGTGTGAAAAGATCGAAATTAAAGATGAGCCTGAGACACAAACTTCAGCTCCTGGTCCAAATACCTGCAAGTTCAGGGATGTTTATATCATGGGTTTTGCTTCATATCCACCTCTACATAGAAACACGAATTCCAAAGGGGTAGCCTTGTTAGTCCATTGTAGAAAGACAACAGAGTCCTGTGGCACTTTTAAAGACTAACAGATTTATTTATCGCATGAGCTTTCGTGGGAGAAAATCCCACTTCATCAGACGCTTTGAAGATAGGAAAGTTACAGAGTGGGAGGAAATTAAATGCAGGGGAGTGTATGACATAGCATCAGGTCAGGCTGTAACAGCAAATCAAAATAGGTGTTAGGATTCAAAACACTGGAGAACAGCACATATATGACGGGGGGGGGAGGTCAAATCACTTGTTGTAATGCGAGAAAAATCCATAGTCCCTGTTTAACCCCAAGACAACTGAGTCAAATTTGTTATTCATCTGTTTCAACACAGCTGTTAACAAGTCATCAAGGGAGTGAGCAGGGAGATTGAAGTGTTCCCCTACAGGTTTTGTAGTGTTGCAATTTCTGATGTCAGTTTTGTGTCCATTTATTCTTTGGCGCAGAGACTGTCCTGTTTGTCCAATATATAAGGCAGAGGGGCATTTCCGGCACATGATGGCATAAATCACATTGGTGGATGAGCAGGTGAATGAGCCCTTGATGGAGTAGGTGGCTTGATTAGGCCCTGTGATGGTGTCTTCAGTGTAGATATGAGGGCAAAGTAGGCAGCGTGGTCTGTTGCAGGGCTGTGTTCCTCCCCCGTGCAAATTAAATTGAGGCTCATAGTAAATAAGATGCATCATGTACAGGGCTCCAGAAATTGCATTCAGCTTGTAAATTACATCTACGGGAATTAGCAGTTGTAAATGCAATGTTAAAATTCTGTAGTCCAGCCTTCCTAAAATTGTGGAGCATGGTAGAGCCAATGAAAACAAGATCGCCTATAGTGGCTGAAGGATTTGCAATAATTTACTAGTACTTCTGAACATGCTCTGTGATAACAGCAGAACTGTAGAAGAATGAAGATATGTGTAAAGAAATAATGAACATATTTCTCTGTCACCAGGCTCTGGTTCAGTACCAGCGCTCTTCATATAACCAAGAGTTTTGTTGCTTTGATGAAATGCAGGAGATCAATCTGTTTATTACCAGGAGCCTGACAAATGCTTAGCTAATATAATCTACAATCCGCCAGACATAATGTATTTTCTCTTCCTCTAATAGATTTTCTTTTTACATGTAATCAGAGACAGTGCTAAAAAATTACAGAATAAAAGGCCAGGAGGTTGCATATACTCTATGATAAACATCTCATTCAGACCGAAATAACAGAGGCAATGAGGATGGAAATAATTTAGTTTGGGGTTATTTATATGCAGAAAGGAACCTGATCATCATTCAACTAAGTAGTTTGCTGTGTTTGTTTACTGCATTTTTCCTCAGTGATCATTGTTCAGTTTAAATGAATTACTATTTAAAAAGAAACAAATTAATTTACTGGGACTCTACTGCTCTCTTGCAGATGTGCTAGTTACATCTTAGCATGAACAGTCTTCTGACAAGGGCATGCAACTGGGATGTCATGCATTTGGATCAGGGGCCATATAGTGTATTTCCCATCAAAAGATTATGTTAAACCAAAGGGGAAGTTTAATATACAAAACCAAGTAGTCCTCAGAAAAGGATTAGGGCCTCCTTGACACAACACAGCTCTTTGACAATTAGTTTTATAAAGATTTTATAAAAACAGGCTGAAGAATATTAATGATGTGTGAACATAAGCAGCAAGACTGGATTTATGTTTCAAGCAATTACATTTTATAAGCTGAAGTGGAGGATAGCGGTAATTAGCAAGAATCATGAAAGCGCTACCTTGCCATAAATCACTGTTAAAAAAGAGTAAATAATAAAAGACAAAACCGGGTTCAGTCATTAGTCATCAATTTTTGAGCAGAAGGGTGGGCTTAATTAGTGAAATGTGCAGGTCCAGATTAATAGGCCTGGGGGCCCCAGGATGCCCCCCCCCCTTCCTGAGGCCCCAACCCCTACCACGGAGGCTGGGCCCCCACCTGCTCAGTGAGCCATCACTGGGGGGGGGGCGGTGCCTGGAGCCAGAGGATGCTCCAGCCCCGGCCCTGCCCTGGCCAGTCTGCTGTTGGGGTCACGGAGTGGCTGGCATACAGCACAGCAGCTCCCCAGGTCCCCGGGCCCTGGAAAGCTGGGCCAGAGTAGAGGCTGAGCCAAGCAGCCCCATCCCCGGATGGAGCGAGCAGGTGCTGGTCCACCCCACCCCTTCCCCGGGGGCAGACCAGCTGACCCAGGGTTGAGGCGGGAGCACAGATGCCGGCCTCTAGCTCCAGGACCCAGCTCCGCGCCCCCTTTCAGCACTGGCAGGGCAGGAGTGGCTGGATTTTTTCCAAAAAGGCACCTTTTATTGGAAATTCCTGATTTGTCAAAAGCAAAATATTTTGTGGAAATGTGCTGATCTTGACAAAATTGTATTTAGGACAAAACTGAATGGAGCATTTCTATTTTGAAATGCTTCATTTCATTTTTTGAAGTTTTATATAACATAATGTAATATATACTGTATACATTTTTTTTTTTTCAGAAATTGAACTTGGAACAAAACATTTTTTAGTGGTTAATTAAATATTTTGATCAACCAAAAACTTTTTTTTTTCCCCCAGAATATTGGTTCCCTGGAAATTTGAGCTTGGTTTTTTTTGCTGCTGTTGTTTTCATTCCTTTTTAGAATGAAAATATTTTCAAAATCCCAGAATATTTCTCCAGACAAAAAATCCAATTCTTGCTCATTATTTGCTTGGTAAAATCCCTTGTATTTAATGGTAACCTGAAAGCTGGGACGCACGTTCATATGAAAATGCTATTCAAAACTAGATCATTATTGTAATTTTATCTCTGAAGTACATGAATCTCCAGACACAGGTTCTTTCAATGTTAGATTTTATTTCAAGTCTAATGGATAAATGGGCAATAAGTGTTTGTGACCTGTTATCTAGAGTTCAAATCTCTAGCAGCTTTTATTCTTCATACTTGCTTCTCTTTGTCTGTGCATCTAGATTTTATGAATACATAGAACTACCTTTTAAAGAAACCCTTGAGAATCAGAAAGGGGGGGGGGACACCTTCAAACAACAGCATGCATAGTGGCATTTTAATGGGATTTAATGGAGTTTAGAGCTGTGGTATTTAAAACTACTGTACAGAGCCTTTATATTGACACTTCACTGTATGAGCCATATACTCTTCACACATACAAAAGATGAAAGGACCAATTACTTACTGAAGCATTAAACACTCAGAGAACAAGAAAACTTGCCTTGCAATAGTAAACATTGACTGAAACCTATTTGAATTTCAAATTGTCATATGCCCCAATTTGGAAAAGCTTCTTCTGGAAACCACGAACTGGAAAGTCAATTGAAACTGAATTCTCATGGATAGCCCATGGGAGAAAAATACAAGAATCTGGATAGATTCAATTCTTAATTGTAATGCAGAAACAGATAACTGCTTTGTAATTTGCTAATGGGATGATACAGGGGAATTCAGCACCTTCTTCTAACCTCTTATCCTCAAATAAATGATTATTGCAAATTCTTGGAATATCAGTGTTGCCACAAGTTCAAGATGCTTATGTCCCAGAATCTCTTCTTCCTTCTCTTTTTTTCTCCAGGTCTCTCTCCACTCTCTCTGCTCTAAGGTCACGTCTAGCATTAGAAAGCTTCCAGCAGTCCACGCTAGACTAGTTTATAGCCTTCTTTGTGTGCTGATAGACAGGAGGTTCTAATCCTGTAAAGCATTCTATGGTGACTCTGATTTGGGATTTTTAATGTCCACACAGAGCAGACAAACATCAGTGTTTATTGTTCCATTTGATGGTCTCCCACAAAGCATCCCTTCCTGAAACATTTGGGTTGGGAGGAGGTTTCAAAATCACTTGATGCTGAACTGAATCTGCTCCCACTAAAGTCAATAGCAAGACTGAAGCCAAAGGTAAAATTCTCATAGACTTCAGTGGGAACAGAGAGCTTTTGAAAACCCCTCATTCATCATGTTTTAGCTCACCTAGAAGAATGATGAGCTGATTCGACTCTGATGCTAATTCGACTCTCATGCTGAGACTCAAACCTGTAGCTCCAAGAAGTTTGGAAAAGTCGTCCCATGAATCTGCGGCTTCACTTCTCTTTCTCTGCCCCATAGCTACATGGCTAGTTTCTCCCTCTGTGCCACATTTTGGAAAACCATATAGCCTAGCAAGATTAATTTAGCTGCATCGCTTCATGAGGAAAAAGGGTATGGATTTATAGCTAATGATACTTGTATAGCACTTTTCATCACAGCTATTACAAATTTTAATTAAGGCTCTCAGAACATCTGTGAGCTGGAGAGTCTCAATTATTATACCCAATTTATAGATAGGTAAACAAGCCACGGTGAGAGGTGAAAGCCGGTATAGCCAAGCTTGAATGCCTAGAGTTAGCTACCTAGTTCCACATTTTGATCTCTTAAATAAGTGCCCGAAATTTCAAAGATGCTCAGATTCCATAGCTCCTACTCAAGTCTTTTGCCTAAGGCCCAGATTCACACAGGTATTTCATTTTAATGGGATTTAATGGAATTGATTTAATTGGAAGCTAGGTGCCTGAATGACTGTGTAACTATGCCTAAGTGACATGGTCACAATCTCATAACAAGACAGCCATTTGCTGTCAAAAGAGGAATTGCCAATTCTACTTGCCCATTGCCATAGAATCATAGAATAATAGGGATGGAAGGGACCTCACGAGGTCATCTAGTCCACCCCCTGCTAAAAGCAGGACCACTCCCACTAAATCATCCCAGCCAGGGTTTTGTCTAACCGAGCCTTAAAAATCTCCAAAGATGGAGATTCTACCACCTCCCTAGGTAGCCCATTCCAATGCTTCACCACCCTCCTAGTGAGAAAGTTTTTCCTAATATCCAACCTCGACCTCCCCAGCTGTAATTTGAAACCATTCCTCCTTGTTCTGTCCTCTGTTACCATCAGTGAATGCTGGGCTGAATCTAGGGTCCTATTATTGAGAGGACACATGGGTATTTTAGATGTCACAATAGAAAACAAACTACTTCCTAGATGTTTGAGGGCTAATTAGTTCTCTGGAAAATCTTGAGTTTTAAGAGTTCGAATACGTACGTTTTGGCTTCGGTGTCCGTATTTTGCCATGGTTTATAATTTATATAAAGGACGATGACTCTCCAGTCTGCTACTCTTCCACTGTTTAACATTCGCCATCTTAGTACAGATTTTGGCTTTTCTAACAATAACTTGAAGATCATTTGGGCAGCGGGGAATGAGGTGTAAACCTATTTGTCCCCTGGCGGCACCAGGCTTGAATAAATGAAAAATTACACTAGAATTCAGTGGCTTACAATAGTCTTTCCACAGCTGTTACTAAATTTATTACATCTTGATTAATGCCATTACAATGAACACCGATGGAATTAATAATGATTTGCTGCTTATTACACAACCCGGCCCACAATATTAATTCTGCAGGAAACCATGAAAACAATTAGTGCTATGTGACTGTGGTTAGTTACTGCTGAATTAATTTTGCTTTTTGTTTCTTATTTCTATGTCTTTCTTACACAGAACAGACATAGGCACAGCAGGGCTGTACCAATGCCTCAAAAAGTCTCTTAACCACTTGCTATACTCTGTGCACATATAACACCCTTCAAGTAATACCAACATGCGAACCAAAAGACAGAAGAGACACCTACGCTGTGTGCTGCCCCAAACATTGACATAAAAGCACAGCTTCCATTTTCCTGATTGAAATGAACTAGGTTTATTTATTTTTAAATAGTTCCTTGTCAATGACCATGGACATGTTGCTGCTTACCAGGAGCAGTAAGCCTGTGAAATTCTGTCTCTGTCTTTATTGCCAGTGATTTCATTTGGGATTCCCATCATGTAGTGCTCTCTTTGTAGACCATTTTCCCCCCATCTTGGTGTACAGTCATAAACGAAGGCATACATTCATCACCAAAGCACTTTTAAATATCAAATGCTTGATGAATTTCCACTCAGCTGGCCGGAAGCAATGCCGTGATTGCAGCATTTTATAATCATCAAGCCTTGTTTCTCTAAGCAGAATGAATTTGCATGGGCAATGAGTTATTTGCTAAGTTGTTAACTAATGCTTTAGAAACAAAATCGGGGACGAAACTTTTCAAGGTTTGCTGCTTGCCTCGTGAAGAACCCTTGTCTAGGAAAGGTTTTCAGTGAATAAGAGAATAGCTGCATTTACAAACCAAGATTTTAAGATGTGGGTGTTAAAAATTAAGCTCTTAAATTCTAAAGTAGGCTCTTAAATAAATCTAGCTTGATTTTCAAAAGTACTGAGCCCTGTCATTTTCTCACGGAAGTCCAGAGGTGCTGAGGATGTTCAGCACTAACTTCTGGCCCCTCCTTCTAGTATCACTGAACTCTAACCAGAGTGCAAAAGATGGTGACTTTTTCATGGTGCCTTTGCAAGAGATTGCTGGTGTTCTGGAATCTACACTGCATGCTAGGCAGACCTGACATTTTGACTGCAGTTTTCCTTAGTCTAGAGCCTTTGCTGTGAAACACTTTTCTTTTTATTTGCAACTGTTGGCCAATTTTTCAGTTTTCCGCTGCAGAATTGTTTTCCTGTTGATACAGACGGCATGAAGGAATCATCTGCCACAATTACCTCTATTAAAGTGGGCCTATCCTGGGACATCAGATCCAAACCCCCTTGACGGTAAGGGAAGTTCAGATACTACTGCTTCAATGGACCTGAATTAGGAAAGTTGATTACTGCCTCCATACTGCAGAAATTCAGATTGTCATTTGAATCTGAATTCCCTGTCTCAGGTCCATCATTTAATCTTAGGTCTGAACTCTCAGAGGTTGCTAGTGTTGCATTTGCCAAGACTCCAGATCTATAATTAAAGAAAATGGGCCAGATTTTTAATCTGGGAGCCATTTTGCATCTGCAAATAATTGTGTTTGCCCTTTTGTACCCACAGCTAATTGTTGGACATCAAATAGGTGGTAGGATATCTAAATACTAATGTTTCCTAAAGAACCACTAGAAGTCTAGCTCAGGGGCTGGCAACCTTTGCCAGCCCCTCCTCCTCGACCCTCAGCTGGTGCCGACGGCCCATTCATGGAAAGAAGCCACCTGGAGGCGATCCTCTCAACAGCGTGCCTGGGAACCCCTATCCCGTATTACCTGCAGTCACTCTTGTTGGTGGCAGCACACCACAGAGAGAGCCGCTCTGGGTGGCTTCTTAACGTGGTATGCCTGGGGCATGGACATGGCAGGGATCTCCGCACTGCAGCCGCCCCCGAAAGAAGCCACTTGGAGTATTTTTTGGTGGCAGGAGTGGCAATTTCTGTGGCTCCACAGAGGATGCTGAGTGCTGCTCCAAATGGGCTTGTGTGGCATGCGTGCCAGGTGTTGCCTACCCCTGGTCTAGCTTATTCTGTCTGGCAATAGACTCAGAGCAGACTTAGAGCAAACCATCTCGTCAGTGAACTCAGCGGTAACTGAATGTGATGAGTAGCTGTTCAAGTACCTAAGCTTAGAGGAGAGCCAATTATGATTTGAGTCAATAGAAGATGTGCTAAACTTTTCTCTCCTGAGTCACTTTCAGATATGTCCCATGACAGGATGAAGAACACAGATTCAAATGCCCTTTTCACTAAAGAAAGATACCACTGAAAATGTGCTACAGAATCAGGGAGACGTGATAGTGAAATATACAAAAATAAAGACTGTCTAGTAAAACAACAAACAAGGAGTCCTGTGGTACTTTTAAAGACTAACAAATTTATTTATTGCATGAGCTTTCATGGGAGAAAATCTCACTTCTTTTCTTCCACCAAAGCTCATGCGATAAATAAATTTGTTTGCCTTTAAAAGTGCCACAGAACTTCTTGTTTGTTTTGCTGAACTAGACGAACATAGCTACCCCTCCGGAACTAGTAAAACAACATAGCCATTGCTTTAAGAGTTCCTTAAGGCAACAGATGTATGAAGTAATAGTATTGCTGTGGTATTAGTATTTATTCTGGTTTTAATTATTGATGTCCAAAGTCTTGTGGTGTTGTGCAAAATCCTGAAGGCCATTTGTAAGGACTGTTCGGTTTCTTCTCTTTTGCAGTCTGTACCTAACTGGTGTTTTCATTAACCAATCTAAAAGATAAGTCTGGCTGCACATGTCCAAGCAGCTTGTTGTCAAAGGGAAGATAGACAAATCCTAAAAGAAAGTGACAATCCAAACATGCAAATTAATGGTGTCTGGTACTAAGTAACAAAAAAAGAGTTCCAAAGGGGTAGCTGTGTTAGTCTAGTTCAGCAAAACAAACAAGGAGGAAATTTGTTAGTCTTTAAAAGTTTCATAAAAAAGAAGAGAACATTCATTTAACACGTGCTAATCAGGAAAGATGGGAAGGAGAAGGTTTGGTTTTTCCCAGCTGCTCTCTGAGAGGAGGTTTAAGAATTCTACAAGGCATCAAATTTGATTATACATACCGACTATCTGGTGATGTGGTGGGCATGGAGGTTTTATTGGGACTCATTTGTAATCCTCGCATAAGTGCAAAGCAAACATCCCTCAAGTCATGCTTCCAGCTCCTTTATATTGCATTACATTATCTTTTATTCACTCTATAAGTAATAGATTCACTTTGGGACATTGCTGTCTTTGAAGGTAGAATATATCCAGATCTTTCCAAACTGCCGCTCTACCAACCCAACCTTTTTTATTCTGACTCAGAGCCTTGGGAAATGGTATACCTAAAGTTGCAATAAGTTTTTATTCTCCATGCTTTTATTCTCACCTTATGAATTTTGTCAGAGTTAACATTGATGTGTTTCTTTATTGAATTCATAAATTATATTCAACCTGTATTTGTGTCTTGATCAGATCATCCTGTAGTGTAATTACTCCTTTGCGAAGAATCCATCACGAATTTGAATGTATGTGCTATTGGCATCAGATATTCTAGATGTGTGTACACATAGCTATTTTCTACATTACTAGTCTGGTGTTACAGAGTCAGATTCAGCTATTCCTTTTCTCAGGTAGTATATTCAGTGTTGTTCCATTTGCAACCCCCAATAACCAAGTTAGAAAAAGAATTGTTACTCTCTAGATGGGCTTGCACCAAACGTGAACTAGATAATCATATTCCAAAGGGGTAGCCGTGTTAGTCTATTGTAGAAAGACAACAGAGTCCTGTGGCACCTTTAAAGACTAGCAGATTTATTTATTGCATGAGCTTTCGTGGGAGAAAATCCCACTTTGTCAGACACTTTGAAGCGTCTGATGAAGTGGGATTTTCTCCCACGAAAGCTCATGCGATAAATAAATCTGTTAGTCTTTAAAAGTGCCACCTAGATAATCATACTTAGCCATTGTACAGATCTTTTCATCAGCACATCTTAAAGTTTCTCACAAAAGAGGTGTTGTTATCTCTACTGAAAGATGGAGGAACTGAGGTGTGAAGTGATGAAATGAGTTTTCCCTGTGTCACCCAACAGACCTGGGGGTAGAACACACAGATCTTCTGAGTTCTTACCAACTGAGCTTCACTGCATCCCTAACAGTAGTATGTACTGATACTTAATTTTTTTCCTCTGGTTTCACTCAACCGTTCCCAATCTACATTTCAGGGGAAGGAATATCATGTGGGATATCCTGTCTTTTTTCTGTGCATTAAGTGCATGGCAGATTCAGACATTAAATAATAATAATGATAATAATTAACCATAATAAAATATTGGTGTATTCTTGAGTTCTGCAAAAATGATTGGCTAGCTTTCCATTAATATTTAGAACAGCAACTGACATTGTAGGAAATGTGTCCACTGATATCTAATTTGCTGCAGCTAATCTGTTCAATGCCAATTAAATGCCTGGACTTTCCTTATCACCTTAATGTATTATCTGAATCTCATTACACATTTGTTCACTGCTTATGTAACTATGACTTAATTACATGGCAGCTGAGTTTATACCCTAGTACGAAAGGACTGTTCCTCGGGCAGCTTCCTCGGATAAACAGTAGATAATCACCATGCGCCTGCTTTAATTAACATAAATTATAGGATTGTTTGAGACATTTCAGGTCCCATCCTGGCAAGATGCAGCTCACCTCCTGTGAGCCGCTGAGTACTCTCCATGGCAAGTGGTGCTGAGCAACGTCCATGCATCAGGCTGTGTAAAGATTAGAGCAACTCGTGTTTATAAAAACAGCATACAGTTTCTGAGGACAGAGGGCCTCTTGGTTCAATGCAATGCATTTGAATGTTGACCCGTTGTGGTAAGACTTTTATCTTATTCTATTTTCGAGGGAATATGTAACATCTTCCTGCAGTATGTGACTTGCAGCCAGACACAGTCAATATCTATTAACTTCTCTCTTTGGTACCAGTCAATACTTTGATCCTAAGGCAGTTAGCTTTTTCTCTTTCTTCTCTCGACAGTTCCTGAGTCTGTAGGGGTAAAGGACCTCTTCCCATCTTCCCGCCCACCCCCTTTTCCATAATGTGGTCACGTGCAGGGGGACGGAGGTAGCCACCCAATTCAGTGGGTGCACTGTATTAAAATCCCCTATAATCGCCCTATGAAGCAAAACAGAGCACAAAAAAAACGGGCTTTTGACGAATTATCATTATTTCACCAAACTTGATCGTATTGTATTTACATGACACGCTACTAGTAATAACAAAATCATGATGGAAAATGTGGCATAATTAAGAATTCAATAAATATCTCCAGCAGCCGCCTCCATCACAGCACCACACCCCTAATCCTGGCCCAGTGCAGCAGGAAGTCCCTGGACGGTGGGGGGAGATTACTGAAGAACAAATCTGTTTGGCACTTCTTCTGCGGCCGACGCTCCGGTCCTGCGGGTTGCCTGCTTCCCTGTTTCAGGCATTCCACCCTGGTGCATCATGGGATCACAGCGCCACTCAGGGGTTTGGCCGAGGAAGGCGCAAATTGAGTGAGGGGGTGCTGTAACCTGGCCCAGGGAGTTACTACATCCTCAGGTTTCAACCCAAGCTAAAGCCAACCCGCAGTAAAATGCTGGTTTCCAAGCTGAGCCTGAGGTGTGCAAGGCAACCATGGAGCCATGAGAAAAATGAGCTCACCCAGCCATCTGTTACATCAAATGATGGCGCTTCAGATTACTCCCAGAACGACTGAAACAGTCACACATTTATTTCCTCCCGAGGGGGTGGCAGGTGCTGTTCAGTTGGAGTGCGGCTACAGAAATGCAGCTGGAAGATTTTCCAGGCAGTATCAGCAACACAGGAGGGAACACAAAAGTGGCGAATACCTTCAAGAGTTAACAGCAGACTTAATTAAAAATTCAATTTGCTGCCTGCTATGTCCCTGCTTGCTGGAGAAGTAGGGAGCCCTCATTGACTCGCAAGCAATTTCACATCCAGGCTTCCTCTGGTGCTAAGTTGATCACACACTCAGACATTTCAGCTCAGTGTGAAACTTTTTGTCATTACATTGCTACTGTGCCCCAGTTGAGCTTTGCAACGCCTGTAAGATCAAAGGCATTTTAAAATCAGTTATAAGCTAACTTGTGCTTTTATCAGCCAAAGCATTTTTTATTTCTTTTGTGTGTGAACCGAGATACATGACAGAATCCAGCACATAGCTTTCTTGTACAGTCAGGGAGCACATCAGAGCTTTGAGACTGGCACGGTGTATAGGGCATATCCCCAAAAACTACTGAAGCAAAACAGGGTAAATGGAAGACTCTGGATGAAAAATTAGTAGTGATACTTGAAATTATTTAAACAGTGTTTCATGATGTGGGTGAAATGCTCTTTTTAGATATTACAGAGGGGGGAAAAGATAGGCATTTTCTGTGCCACCTTAAAGGTTAAAAAAAAATTGCTGCATTGCTTCCAGTATGATAGGGCAGAAGAGCTCATAGAAATGTAAATTAAATTACCTGAAATTCATCTGTTGTCATAGCAGCCCTTGTGATGCATATAAGAACAAACTCATCTAAGGAAGTGTCACACATCTCCCACTGTTTCAGCCAGAAGGTGATTTCTCCATCACCTGCCTGGCAGAAAGATGGTTCCAGAGCCCCACTTTGAGATTTGGCAGCGGTAGTCTGCCAGACTGTAAAGGCAGAGACTAAGCCCTAGTCCACACTTGCCACACTTTTCGGCAGCAGTTGATGGGAGATACGCAAGGTACGTAAAATACCTTGCATATCTCCTGACAACTTCTTAACTATCCCTTACACACTTCGCTAAGACGACCAGAAATGCCATCCCGTTGTCTTAGTGATACACCACTTCCAGGGCAGGAGTTACTAGGGTGAACTCCCGAGGGATTGAGCACATCTACACAGACTACTCAATCGCACCCGGAAGAGCACGCTGACGGTGGTGATTTTGCTGCCGTCAATATAGGCATAGCCTATGTCTTTGTTCTTTATGTGTTTGTACAGTACCTAGCAGAATCAGATCTGTCTAGGCATTATGTTTTATGCAGGAGGTCACACTAGATTATCATGATATTCCCTTCTGACTTTAAAATCTCTAAATCTACTGCAATACAAAGAATAATTGTCAGCCCATCCATGGGGTGAGAGGCCTCATTCATGGGTTAAGGCCATTGAAAAAGGCAGGTCCAGCCCTGATGTAAACAATTGCAACTCACTTAAGTGGATCTGTGCTCATGTATTCCCAGGGACACATTTGTCCCAGAGTATTTGGCCATTACTTGATGGACACATCAGAATGAGAAGGTTGTGTCTTTCTTTTAACACACCCAGGAACACATTTCACACCAAGATTATTGATAAACAAACCCATATTGGTAACTTACCATCGGTTAGCATCTCATGACTGTCCTTTGGAATATGTGAAATGAGCTGACAGTCTTAGTCCAATATCTTGGACATAAGTGTTTTATCAGTGAAATTACCACCACAGATCACGGGGATGGGAACTTTTCTGGCTGTCTCTACTGAGAGACCAAAGAGTGCTGAGTGAGGTCATGGAAATTTGTCCTAGCGTTTAATGATTCCTACAGACAGTGCATCCAGGTTAGAGTGACAGCTCATTGGAAGGGTAACCTGGGATAGTTTGCATGGCTGCTGCTACGGCCCACAAGCTACTCTGCTGTAGATAAAGAGGTCTTCACACACTCTCGAGCAGTCACTGCAGCATTCTTCGTAAGAACTAAATTCACAAACTGATATTGAAATGGCAGCCGAAAAGGTAAAGTTATTTACTGCTTTCCTCTAAAAATGCTTAATGCTGTCATGCTCAGTTAAACTTATGGAAATATGCAGCAGTGGTATTTGAGGGAAACAATAAAAAAAATAAAAGAATGGCAGAATTTTATAAAAGTGACATATAGCCCATGCAAGAAAGCTACAATTCGGGGCTGATTCACTTCAGAAATCTCCCCTCCTTTGTCTTCCGTGTCTAGTATTAATTTTAGTTCCGCTTAGAGACCTGAAATTTACACTATATTCCAGTAATGAATTGTTATTATCTCACTGATTCAGGAACACACAAATTGCATAGCATTTAAACACCACATAAGGGAAAGATTAATTCGTGCATGGCCACTGTAAACAGATTTCCAAGCTGAGGGTTCCCTGAACTTGGTTTATGAAATATTCTTCTTTCTGGCAAGCTCTGGTTGGATGAACAGCAAGATTTGCTGTCTGGAACTAGTGTATGTAATGAATTCCCCAGGCTAAATAGCACAACAAATTCCATGCGTTGCATAAGTCCAATAATTTGATATACATATTTTTTCTTTGTGATAAAGAGAATGTTGTTGTATTTTATACTTTATAATATTTTCCCACCTATACAATACCATTTGTGTGATGACTTCAAAGCAATTCACAAAAGTGGTTAACCATTATTTGCCCCCATTTTACAAATGAGGAAACTGAGGCACAAAATGAATTGGAGCGACTGGCCACTGTTACCAACAGAATAGAACCCCGCTGACCCACAAGTAGAGCTGGATATGAACATCAGGTCTCCTCTCACCACCGTGCGTTATTCCAGACAATATTTTCCTATAATGATAAGGAGCAAATAAAGACCAAAGATCTTATAGTTCATTGTGTTGGATCATCTGTGTGGTGCCTCAATGCCAAATGCACATGGCAGCAGTGTGTCTGGCTTCCCCTACCTATCCTTGAGTAGGGGATAGGCAGAAAGGAGCACAGTCCCCAGAAACCTGCTTGGCTATGGGACATGGGAGAGATCCCACACTAGATTTCCTGCTGCCAAACCTACCTCCTGTTTAATAAATTCATAACATTGAAGATTAGATGGGATTGTTAGATCATTTAGTCTGACCTTTGCAGGCCAGTAAATTTCACCCACTTCCCCTTGTTGAACCCCAACAATTTGGGCTTGGCTAAAGCATGTCCTCCCGAAAGGCAGCTGGTCGTGACGGGAAGATGTCAGGAGCTGAGGAATCCCTTGGTAGTTTTTTTCCAATGATGAATCACATCACTCTTAGAAGTGGGGTCTCAACTCTGCCCAGCTGCAGCCTGGAACCTCACCACTGCCCAAGGAGGTCAGAGGATTGGTTGCAAGCCACTTGATTGGTGCTTGGTTAATCAGCTGTCATGGGGCAGGGATAAAAAGAAGAAAACCAGGTGAGTCCAAAGCATATGCGGCAGCAGTATATGGAAGAGGAGGATGGAGCTGGCCCAACCACAGACTGAACTCAGTAGGGAGCAGGTCAGCTGCAGCTAGGTGGAAGGAAAAGCCCCAGCAGAAGACTTTGAACCCATACAGTGACCAGGGAGACACACTAGACAATGCATCTTCCCGCTCCAACTCTCACAACGTCCACACTTCAGCAGTCACTGTGAGGAGCAGACAGTTCACTGCTCGAGGACTGAGAGTCAGATTGTTAAAGGTTTTTAAGGACCTACTGAATCCAGTGAGCATCAGAAACAGGGGCCAGAGACAGATTGGGCTCTTGGCTGTGTAGAGTAAGTTTGCTCTGCATAGTTAAATACTGGGACCTTGGAACATTATAATATCTCAGGGTGTTGAATATGTGACCTCCTGTAGTAGCACTCAAAGCCTCTCTTGCACTAACCGAGATTTTGTACTTACCCATATAATGCCATTGTGCTGGAACCTGAGCACAGTGTTTACTTTCTTCCTCCCCAAAGGTTGAGAAAGGGAGCCAAGGAGTTTGAAGTCTCATAGAAGTCAGATATGATTCTCCACTCCCAGGTATGTGGCTTGCAATGTGAAGCCACACAATGAACTGGGAATTGAGTATACCCCCACAGCACCTTCTCAGGCAAATTCCCCTCTACCAGGAGAGCAGGCGATAAAGAAAGCAGCCGTTATTGTGGCACGCGGGCATGTTTCATGAAGCTTAGTACGTGTTGGTTGGTCACTTCCTGATGTCTGAAAGTGGCTTGTCTACTTACCATGTCCCTAAGGGCTTGGGATACAGTCTAGGTGACACGCTGCTCTTAAAAGAGTAAACATGTGACTGACTTCATCTTCAAGCCTCTGACGAAGTGGGATTTTCTCCCACGAAAGCTCCTACGATAAATAAATGTGTTAGTCTTTAAAAGGGCCACCAGACTCCTCATTTGTTTTGCTGAACTAGACTAACACAGCCTCCCCCTTTGGAATGTGACTGACTTGTAAGCAATCCCATAAAGAAACAAGACTCCTTTTACATATTGGGTACTTTCTGGCTGTTTCTCAGTCTTCCAAACCACAGAGAACTGACAGTCTCACTGTCCCGGCCCAGAGGAATTCTGTAACCCTGCCGACTGGGGAATTCCTGTGTTCCCACCTTGTGTACGCCCCTACATCCATTCCTGACTGTCAAAGGCACAAGCCAATTATATATGGCCTGGTGGCCTAGGAGAATATAGGAAAGGCCTGTGAGGGTCGAAACTGAGTCATGAAATGGGGGGAGCATAAAAATTAAAGTACTCCAAAAGCATTAAAAGACCCACTGCTAAATATGCACACTTCATGACCTATGACAGGTGAATATGCTCAACCGGATAATTTAATTCAGCACAAGAAAAGTACTTGCGTACCCCATCCCGTAAGGAAGAATTTGACATGGCAAGACTGGAAGATTTTGTTATCCTCTTGCCTTGCTGGGATTTGCTTCAATTATGCCAAAGAACGTTACTTCATTCTTGCCCTAATAACAGTGCAGAGGAAATTAAATTACTCAGATATAACTAAAGTGAACAGATTTTGACATCTTGTCTAGGCAAGACTCCTGTTGTATTACCGCCCAAGCCCATTCTCCCTCACTTAAAGTCTCATGTATATGTATGATTATTGCTCATCATAAATACAAGTGCTCTGTGGGAACGCAAATTAACTGCAGATTGTAATGGAGGTTGCCAGGGGTATTTTCTTCCTGTCTGTAACAGGGAATCTACAATACCTGAACACTGATGAATGGGCTCCCGTAAAACATGGTGAAATAACCCCACCATGGGCTGCTGACACCGTCAGAAATCAAGAGCAAAGCAAACCTTGAGCTACTTGCATTGCTGGTTAGGTCTCTTGCATTCATTTTTTCCCCTTGGGCTTATTATTTTTTATAATGCTTGGCTTAGTAAGAGGAAAGATTTAAACTCCACCGGGGTGTGCGAGGAGGGATAAAAATAAGTTTATTCTTTGCTTTGCAGACCTATCAGTGTCAACACCTGGGCTTAGGTCAGTCTAAATGCATCTCTCAAGGGAAGGGGTAACCAGCTGTCCCAATTTTATAGGCACAGTCCCATTATTCGGGGCTTTTTCTTATATAGGCATCTATTAGTTCCCACCCCCATTCTAATCTTTCACACTTGCTATGTGGTCACCCTATAAAGTCGACCTGGTGAAGTCGACTTAGAGAGTCTACACTAGACTCTTAAGTTGACTGACTGCGTCCACACATGCAGGTTAGGTCGACTGAGAGCCGCGGCTCCCCGAGTCAAGGGGAGCCGGCAACCCTGCATGACTGGAGCCCCGGGGCCCATCTCCTGGTCTGGAGGCCAATTAGGTTAACCTAGGGCTTAGATTGACTTAGGGCGTCCACACTGCCCCAGGACTCCTGTCCTTGTAAAGTCTGCTTAACTTTGTAAGTGTAGACATAGTCAATATGTCCTTTCACCTCTGGAATCGGAGCTTGATGGGAAAAGATTTGGGCCACAGCCCAGTCACCTGCAAAGCCAGGCACATCTTTGTGGAGATTTTCCCCTGGCAGCAGACTCTGAAATTCTTCGTTCAATCTAGTGTCTACTCCCTACTGTATTTGATCTCGGGAAAGAAACGGAGTCAGCTGTTACACAAGACTGTTAACCCCCTGGAGAGAAAAGCATGGTTGTAATGATTCTTCGTTCTGTTCTAATGGGCGGAAAGTACACCCAGAAACCTACTTTGTTAAATACCTTGTAAATACACAGTACAATAATGATACTAGAGTGAGATCATTTACAGCTTCATCATTCTAATCTTGCTATTATATCACTCCTCCCACAACACGCTTGCTTTTAATTCGGCACTTTTGTTGGGTATGCTCCTGAGTCCATGCACATCGTCTATCTTCTGTTAACATCTATGGTGCCTCTCTTCTTTGCTCCTTTCCCCCAATCTTTTCCCTATAGCATTCGCTGATGATTTTAAAAAAAGATAACCTTTCTTCCTATCCCTACGCTTCTCACATTCACTTTGATTTGCACTGTACTTTAATAAGAACTGTTCCCCCTTCATTTTACCACATCTCTTTCGGAATAGGTGATTAATATTAATCAAAACAAGCGTTACTACAGGAGGTGCTCCTCACTCACTTCATAAAATTAAGCTTAAGGGCTTTTGTAGTGGAAAAAAAATAAAATTAATAACTTTGGCTGGAAGGAAATCCAAAGCAGTCTTGGAAAGTTTCCAAAAAGCCTTTAGCTACATTGCAAAGCCTTTCAGAACTTTGAAACAAATTCACATTTTTTTCCAAGAGAAATTAATCAAAATGTAATATACTGTTAACGAAATAATAAAGCTCAATAGTGACATAATAAATACCTCTCACTTGCAGGGCTGCAGGACACCCACCGCAGTTTGAACTGCTCCTAACGTTCTTGCAATTTGATCTTTGCTTTTTTTAACCCTCTTCCTTTTCAGCCCACAGTAACATCTCAGTGGATTCGTTCCGTGCATGTTGTTACTATTATTGGTACCATGACAGTAGCACCTGGGAACCCCAATCAAAGATTAGGGCCCCAACGTGCTAAGCACTGTACAGATATTTAATGAAGGCAGACCCGTCTCAGAGTCAAACCGAATGCAAGTGGTAAATGAGACAGACAAACTGACTTGGTGGTGTCAGAGAGTGTTGGGAAACTGAGGCAAAGCTAAAGCAGAGAAGGAAAGTAGAAATCTCAGCTCACCCATTGCCAACCAGGAATGACTGACAAGTATCAAAGTAAAGGTAGATTTTTAGGAAGGATGTCAAAGAAGATAAGTTCCAAAGGGGGAGCCGTGTTAGTCTAGGTCAGCAAAGCAAACAAAGAGTCCTGTGGCACTTTTAAAGACTAACAAATTTATTTATCGCATGAGCTTTCATGGGAGAAAAGGTGGCTGAGCAGCTGGCGTACTTACTGCCAGGTATGCTCAAACCATAATCAGCAGGGAATGTGTGAGTAAACTGTTAATGATTCAGTAGCAGTGGCTCTCATCTGGCCTCAGATCTCTCTGCCTACTCCACCGCAGGCCTGTCTCTGCCCCTTTCTCACATCTTTCGTCCCCTGCTGCAGACCCAGACCTATTTTTCCACTCTGCCTCTTCTAGACTCTTTTTTACTTCTTAATCCTTCTGACACTTCTTTCTGCTCTTGGTCTCTTTCCCCCTAATGCAGTGCAAGCCTGAATTGGCATGGCATATTATATCCAGACCACCACCACCTGACCTCACCAGTCTGGACAGATGGCTGGCCCTGCTGCTTCCCTTCTTATCTACCTTTGGCTTCCTTCCTCCTTCACCACCTGAACCACCTACAGCATGATGTAATTGAATGTATTTGGTGCAAAGGATGGGATGCAAAGTTGGCTCTGACTGGTGAATGCCTACTTCATAATGTTTCTGTGGGTGTGAATTTCCTTAAACACATTCCTACCATCCATAGTGATTTAAAAAAAAAAAAAAAAAAAACCACCTAAATCAATTAAGAAATGATTGAAACAATGTAAAGCAGGTGATGTCTTTCTTCAGAAACTTTACTTGATCAGGCTTGGCACTAAAGTTCCATTTTAAAACAGTTTATAAAGGGTTTTTAAATTATTAATACACTTTACAAGCCTGTTCCAAACATGAGCAGACTATCTACTAGATGCTACTATAGATTGTTATGAGCCATGGTTTAATCAAGTTATTGATCTGTTGGACCCTATTCTGATTGAGTAATTCTCTGTTAAGCCACCTGTTAACCATTTGTTAATCCTTTATAATCAGATCCTTCCTGTGACCATTTGCATCATTTAAATATCTTTCTAGGAATTAGATGACACAATGTGAGTCTCTTGCTGTGCAAAACTTTTACAATCAGAAAACTCTAACTTCACCTGCTTTCTTCAGTCACAGAAAGAAGAGTGGCATTTGCCTGTCTGATAGAATTACCTACGCAGTATCAATATCACCTTCCTATGTGATAACCTGCGTTTTGAATAAAGATCACTGACAGAATTAACCTCACAAGTCCCAAGTCCACTTGTGTGACTCATTTGGAAAAAAAATGGAAATTCATTTCACATGTCATCTTAAGCCAGCTCTTGTTTTGCTGTAGACTGTGATCAGTGAGATGAGACCTTCAGAATTAGCATGGGGTCGGTCTCAGGAAAGCACTAAGGCTTGATTAAATAGCCACCAAGCAACTGGCTGTTTAATCTCATACCTGGCAACAGGCTGCTCAGTTGAGGAAGGCAATGATGAGTTTGCCTTTGTGCCCTCAGTCCTCAGGCAGCTGGGTCCCTAGCATAATTTAGGGCAAGCTGGAGGCTGTTCAAAGGCAACGGATTCCGCCGGTGTAAAGGAGCTACTGGCTGAAAAGGAGCTACACTGATCTCTGGCCTTACATCATGCCTCCTACCAAAGGCCACAAGGAGTCGCTATGCCTTCTAGCAATCAGTTGCACAATGGTCATGCCACACACAGCCCCTAGTCCCAGGCTACATTTTGGCACTCCCCACCTCCTGTGGGTGCTTCCCCTGCAGCGAAAATCAGGCCACACCCCAGTGGGATGTTGGGTCCCTTAAGTCTGTAAAAGTGGCTTGGCCCATCTGTGGCATTTTCTGCTCCGCCTCAGAAAAAGACTTGAAGTTTGCAAAGTTAATAAAGTCAACCTAACTTTTCGTAATGTAGACATAAACCTAAGACTCCATTACTTGGTCCAACTCATTCCAAAAACTTTTGCTCCCTTTCTTTCCCCTCAGACAGCATCTTGTTTTGCCCTTTTATCCTTGATCTCTATGGCAGAGTAGTGGGAGAACTGAGTAAATGAACTTGAACAGGGAGGGAATGGATAGTGCTCCCTTCACATAGCACCATGCTTCCAAATTCTGGCCCTATACATGCAGAGTGTTGGCATGGTGACAGTAGCCTGGATTTCAGATGTGTCTCAGCATTCATTTCCGAGTTGGACACACGGGCCTTTCATACTTCCTGTCACATCATTTCATGGGCAGCAAAAAGTGGCCCATAAACATACACTCCTGGATCATTTCCTCACTCCTATGTCATTTCTCATAACATAGCCAAGGAGATGAAGGGTTTTGGGGTTTTTTTTTTTAAAAAGAGCACCAAAAGAGCCAGAAAATGCACAAGAGAGGAGGCAGTGAAAAAAAAGACCAGCCATTAGCCCAATTACAGTCAGTATGGACAGAAACAGCTCAGCCTGGCTTCTCCTGCAGCTTTTGGTCAAAGTAAGTTTCGGACAGCATTCAAATCACAGTACTGGTACTGTCTGGGTTGAGGAAGGAGAGACAATTCCCCTTCCCCCATGATGGGCCTCTTGCTGCGCATAAGCATTCTGCACCATTGTCAAACATGGCATTTAATGCAAAGAGAAAGGGAACAAATATTCAGGGAGTGAAAACGGCATTTTCACTGGAAACCGTTAGGTCCTCTCAGTGATCAAGTAGGTAAGGAAAATAGAGATCGAGGCTACTGGATTAATGCTAACCTTTCTTCACTGCAGTTCTGCATAACAGGCTTCTTTGGAAACACACTGACTGAGCAGAACTTCTCATAGCTTAATCTCCACAGGACGTAGCTACATGCCACCGAGCCATATCTGCCAGGCACAAATGCTCAGTAAGAGTCCCGATCCCGCAAGGTGACCCTTGGGGTTTTTCAACCAATCAGACCAACTTTCTTGAACATTCCCATATTGTCCCATCCAAACCATCCTAAAGTATAAGTGATATAACTTTCAACTCCCCGTATTCTGAAACTGGACATAATTAATTAAGTAAATGTATTTGCACAGAGTTTGTGAAATCCCTGCCTATTTTTTTTCTCATGTTTTTCCTATACCAAGTGAATCTACTATAAAGATAATGGGAGCCACGATACTTTAATGACATTTAGCGAATCCTAGGGGACCATTCAAAATGAAAAATATATATAAAAATATATATGGCAGGGTCCTTAATGACAGCAAATGGTTTCTTCAAGGTGAATAATTTTATTGGTTAGTGCCCACGCTGTATGCTGAGAGGATGGACATTTTTTAAACTGCTTGAAGATGGCATTTTCAAAGAATAAAGAAAACATTTAGGAGCCAAATTTTCTATACCAGTGAGTGTATCATCATTGAAGCTTGGAGATTGGCTTAGAAGCACATAAAAGATTTGGGCTGTAACTATCAAACTGAGCACATTTGGAAAATGCCTCCTAGTTATCATAAAGAGAAGGCAGAGTTCTCTTTTATGGGCATGCAGTCTATTTTCACTGCCTTTGAAATGACCTTTAAAATCTGTGTATGAGAGATGAAGAGAGGGACAAACAACTAAAAAGTTTAGTCCAGAAAACACTCTGCTGGATCTGAATGTTTCAGATGGTGGCTCTGACATCAATCACCCAACTGCGGTCGCGGTCAGTGGTTTAAAGCTGACAGCATACAGAGTAACTGGCAAAGTGGGTTAAAACACTCAGCGCATGCTAAGCAACAAGTTAGTAGTGGCATTATTTTTTCATGTCTCAGCAGGTTTCCTGGCAGCCTTTTTCTTGAGGATGGGCACTGTAATTAATTGATCTGTATGTGCAACAGTGACCTCTTCTGAAATATATGTAACAGACTTACATGGGGTTTTTTGTTTGCTCAGATACTGGAGATTCTTCTTTGATTGGAAAAGTGTTTTATCTGTGTGGCAGGGTGTCTGCCCCTTGCCAGCCAGGAAAGGGTTAAGAGGGCCATTGTGGAGGCTGTGTGAAAGGTAGCCAATAGGAAGGGGATACATAGTAGCGAATCAGGGCCCAGGAGGTTGGTATAAAAGGGCGCTGCAGAGCAAAGGAAAGGAGTGATTCCCAGGAAGTTGAGAGAGGAGGCCTGTCAATTCCCTAGACAGAGCAGTGACTAACTGCTGGGACTAAGAAGAGCAGATACTGAGGCTGCAGAGAAGTAGCCCAGGGAAATCCACTGAGGAGTTGGGGGAGACAACAGCAAAAGCCTGCCATGCACATAGGGTACTGGGGCTAGGGCCCAGGCCTGGTCTCTCCCTCCCTTCCTCCCTCCCCCACCATGCCCCGATCACCATAGGAGTGGTGGCAGGACCCAGGTGGTCATGGTGGGAAGTGGTTCAAACAGGCTGCAGAATCCCCTGGAAGGATGCAACATGGATTGTGACTCAGCCTTCATAAGAAGGAAGGTCCAGCAGAGACGTGACGGAGCTTGAGATCCTGCAGAGAGGGGCATCTACCTTGCTGAAAGCTGATTCTCCAGATAACCTGCAGAAGATGCTAAGGTGGTGAGTCAATGGCCCCTATTACAGTCTGGATACAGGAGAACAGAGAGCAATTTGGAAACAGCCCCTGAGCTGCAATTAATGATGACTGAATCTCAGCATTTCAGGTGATGCTTACCACAAAATGTATCCTGCTTGTAAAATTTCTGGAGATCAGGTAATCTCACAAGACTTTCACCACTTTGGGGTTTCATTAATAGGCAGGAATAACACCGTGAGGGGATGTTTTCTGATGATTCACTATTTCTAGCCCTAACCAAAAAATAACAGGGACTGAGTGCTGTGGCAACTGAAAATATACCCCTAAACCCACCCGCACAAAAAGTAACCAAACATTTCTATATCTCAATGAAGACCCAGGTTCTGATCAGGTTTTATCTTTGATGGAGCTCCAAAGTTCTTACATTGGCCACCCCACTCCTCTTTTTTTCTTTCTTTTTTAATCCTATGAGTATTTGGCCCTTGCCCGGGAAAGTGACAACTTTGTGGAAAATCCCAGGTTTTCTAGCCTTCCCCATACAACATAGCACTGGAAGTAGAGTTTATTGCTCACTGGGTGCAAACTGCTTTGAAATTGCCTCCCCCACCCATGTTTGACCAGTAGAGCAGTGTCAGTCCAAAGTCTTCTGCCTGAGATGGCCTCAGTTGGTTTGGTTTGGAATTTTAGGGGTGTGGGAGTCAAACCTGTAAAGCAACTCATCCTATGGGGAACTTTCTGACCACGCAGGGAAGAAAACAGCTGCATAAACTTTTTGGTCTCATCTTGAAATCATTCCTGGAAGGATGGAGAAAAGGTCAGAGTAGAATTATAGGGGGGAAAGCTTCAATAGATCATAGGTACAGGTTGCTTTCAAAGCTAAATTTCCAGACAGAAAGATAAAGCATAAGGCAAAACACATTCTTTTTTTCCCCCTTACCTGAAAGGCCATGTAGAATTTCATTTAGTCTGGCTGGCAACTAATCAGCCTGAGGAAGGAGCTGCTAACCTCACAGATACAGTCAGTTCCATTACTCAACAGTCCTTTGTGGGAAGGCAGGTTCTAGGTGATTTCATACATAGCATATGCACTATAGAAGCAATGTCGTTTGCTAAGGTAACTAGAAATGCTTTGTTTCCAACATTGTTTCCAGGTTGAGAATGCAAATAATCCTCATCTCTCAGCCTATCATTTGTGCTCCTCTCCCCCTTTAAAGCACTTATTTTTTTTGAGCTCAGGAAGCACCCCCTGCATTTACATTTTATAGTGCATGCAGAGAGGGCATGGCTGCTTGGGAAGAGATTCATTTCCACTGTGCATGTTTCACGTACGCTCTCTCTGCACAGCAGACAGTTAATGTTGCTATCCCCTGCAAGTACCTCTCAACTATGACACGGGTGAGGGTTTACATTCTCCGTATGGGGCAGAGATCTGCTGCTCTTTGGCAACCAGTGTATTCACATGCAAGAGACAGGCATGGGTTGTGAGCTGATGTTACTACATGGATTCCCCCCTGTTCACTCTGTCCCTTGTGCCCAGGGACACATTATGCCTGAAGACACTTCCATAGCCTTATGGCTACTTTACTGTCCATAGAAAGACTCCACGGCTACTCCAAAAACTTGAGGTCAGGAGGGGGTTTTTAATTCCATGTCTTCCATGGAGACTGACACGCAGTGCCCAGCCCCACAATGCAAGCTGTAGAATGGATTTGGGATTTGCTTTTTATGGCACACCACATCGGAAATTCTCACACTTAGTGTGGCCTACCTCTTAATGCAGCCACTGTCTCGTGGACCGCCTCCGCCCCCCTCCATATATGGCCACAGTTAGTCCACAGCTGTGTCGTAGAATGGAAAAAAGTCACCGAGAGCAACATTTTTCTCTTTGCCTGTGATTTTTTTTCCTAAGGCTATGACTCACTTCGCAGAGGCAGCTCCTGTCTTGTGAGGAGATGGGTTCAGCGTCTGTCCCCCCACCTCAGATCATTGCATCCTGAAGCACCAAATCACAGCACCACTCAGGATTGGCCCTCTTCATTTTGTCGTGACGGAAGGTCAGGCAGGCCCAGCGATTCCAGGGTCCAAACTTATGGGAGCAATTCGAAGAAACTTAGTAGTCTGTCTGCCTTTTCCTAAACCTCCCCTGACTGCTCCATGAGTTGTGATTTAGAAAAGAATGGTCTGACACATCTGCAGGCCTAGATACGGAACATCTCAGTGGCAACCCCTGCAGTTGCTCCCAGGACAAAGAAATAGCAGGACAGCATAGGAAAGCTTTTCTGGTGACACGTGAGCAGCTGGAAGTGACATGGGGAGGAAAGAGCACGTTTGACCTGCCGTGGATAATTGCTGCCTGGATGCAGTGTGATGGTTTCCCAAACTAGCCTACCTAATAGATCTAAAATAAGATAGCCAATGGAAGAGGTTCTTAAAAATAAAGGCAATAAAGTGATGGTAAAGAGAGGCTAGTTCTTGGTCCAGAATAGGGAAAATGTCCTCTAAAAATGTAAAACAAACAAGGAGTCCTGTGGCACTTTGTGACTAACAGATTTATTTATCACATCTTCAAAGCGTCTGACGAAGTGGGATTTTCTCCCCCGAAAGCTCATGCGATAAATAAATAAGTTTGTTAGTCTTTAAAAGTGCCACAGGTCTCCTTGTTTGTTTTGCTGAACTAGACTAACAAGGCTCCCCCTTTGGAACTCTCAAAATGTGTTTCTTCCTATGGCCCAGACAACACTTGTTAAATTTCCACACAACTGGCCATTTGCTCTTTTAAGAGGCATACTGCCCTTCACCTGTCAGATACTCAGTGTATGTGTATAGATCACACACAATATGCTAGATGGTTTTCTGAATGGCAAATGTCAGATTTAATATTTTGAGCTAGTTTAGATTTTCTTACTGGGGGCCAAGAA
The DNA here is from genome assembly GCA_007922175.1 of Pelusios castaneus. Lineage (NCBI taxonomy): Eukaryota > Metazoa > Chordata > Testudines > Pelomedusidae > Pelusios > Pelusios castaneus. The sequence goes on from ML685868.1 coordinate 4,885,114, forward strand.
AGGAGCTGGCATAGTAGTTTATTAATAATACAAAAGGGTGTAAATGCCAAAGAGGGAGAAAAAATTATTAGCACAATACAAGGAGTGGTGAGATGAAGTTGGGAAAGAGAAAATTTAGTCTGAGTAGCAAGCCAGTGTGATTTATTCGGCCATGGAGGAGATTCCCATTGTCTAGTAGATATGTTCCCCCCGGAAGATAGAATGGTGGTAACCCATTGCTTGGCTCATTTAGACTAAAACACACAGAAAAAATACACAACAGGAAAAAAAATACTTTTTGTTAGCAGCAAGATGTGATAGCTACCACAATGTCCCTGTTGAATCTGTGGCTCTAATGATCATGGACTAGCAAAAAGAATGCGAGTCCTCTGGCACCTTAAAGACTAACAAATTGCTTCAGGCATAAGCTTGCATGGGCTGTACCCCACTTCCACTGAGGCATGAAGTGGAAACTACCGTTGAGGTGTATATGCACATGCCAGGGGGAAGGAGGCACGTGTTAGCAAAGTCAGTTCAGTTAGGGTAGATGAGGCCCATTCACGTTTGTTGATTGGAAGGTGAGAATGTGGGAATGGGGACAATTGCTTCTCGTAATGTGTTAACGGGTCCAAGTGCCTATTCAGACCCAGTCGGATTGTGTCAGAGTAGGTTATTCCAGCAGCCGTACTTGCATTAAAATAGCTTCTTCCTCCACAGGTAGTGCCGCTGAAAGCGGAGGAACCAGCGGAGTAGTCAGTGGCATAGCCAGGGTGTCTGGCGCCAAGGGGGCCGCGCCCACATTTGTGATTTCCCCACCCCCGGGCCTCACATCCCTCTTGCTCAGAGGAGGAGGGGTCCCAGCCCCACCCTCCAGCTGCCCCAGAGAGGGGGGTTTCTGCCTGCAGGAAGAGCATGAGGCTGAGGAAGGCCCCCCCCAGCTGGGACAGGGCAGCCTCACCCATCTAGGGAAGGGAGGGGAGCCAGGTCAGCCCTTCACCACCCACAGGGGGCAGGTCCAGGTGGGCACTAAGCACCCCAAAAGGCTAACCTGGGCCCCCCAGCACATACTCTCTGCTGCTCCAGTCTGTCCCCTGCTGGGACAGGGCACCTCTCAGCACTTGAGTAGGGAGGGGACATCACAATGGGCGGGGGGCTGAGGGATGCCTCCTGCATCACTCCTCCTGCACCTTGCAAAGGGCCAGCTTGGTGCATCTCACAGCCCAGCGCCCAGGGGGCCTGTGCCAACCCCCTCCCGCTCCCATTCCCTTCTCAGTACTCCCCTGGATATAGTCAAGTGCCACTAAAATGTTGTACGTTGCTCCGAATCTGGCCTTGAGATTCCTCATCTTACAGCCGTTCCAAACCGCAGCCAGTCGGCCATTGATTTCACAGCACCAGGATCAATCAGTAGGTGGCAGGATTGAGCGTATTAACCTGGCATGACCCATTCAAAGCAAACACGAAGTTCCTTTCTCTCTCCCTCTCTTCACCTCAAGACATGTTGTGCTACAACACCGTTTTTAAAGCAGAGAGTCTGCTATGCCATGAGACGCAGCCTCACCTGCAATGTTCCACGGTTTGTACACGCCGTCTCTCATTTTGTTCTGTGTTTGAACAGCACTTTGCACCATGGGGCCCTGGATTTCTGAATAGAGTGACTAGGTGCTACAGTAATAAAGGTGAAAATAATCTTCCTTTAAGTGGCCTAAATTGAGATGCAGGATGAAGAATAATTGCTGACAGGACTAAAAGCGAAATCAACTGACAGAACGGCTCGCTATACAAAGCTATTTGTGTTGGTACAGAGAAGCTAACTAATTACATTTGGGTGCAAATAGAAAAAGCCTCCGAGTACTGGATGGCTGTGTCATACCAGTTATCTGCCTCAGCGATTTCCAATGCAATTGAGGGCTTCCAGTGACTGCCAAAGCATTTCTCTTACTTAAAAGCTATTCTTTAGCTAATCCATCAGACACTCCTGTAGCACCTTGATTGAAACGATTGAGTCAGGCCTCTGTTTTTTCCCATTTGTCTTTCAACTGAAGAGAACATTGCTCTGGGCTTCTGTAGCTGGCGTGGCAATGTAATATGAAAATAATGTCTTTTATTTACATTCCATCCTCTTTGACTATGTTTGAAACCTCTGCGTGCACGCTCATTACGTGGTTTCCAAAGTGATGTATCCTCAATTCACTTCCTACGAAGGCAAACCCCTTGGCTGATATGTGAAAAATGGCACGTGAAGGCACAGGAGTGTAAAAATGTTCTAACCAGCATGAAATGTGCTCCTGCCAAATTACGATATACTTCCATGTTACTTTTGCAAATTCCTTTCACCCATGATTATTACCATGTGATGCCACGGAGGGCTTAAAAAATGGGCCTGTGCAACACTTCAGGTACCTCAAGCCCCAGGTACTTTATTATTAGTGGTGCTCGTTATTATGGGGAGGATCATAGCTTTTGATCTATGTATGGCTCTCTGGCTCCTGTCCACAGAGAAGGGACTGTCAGCTGTCTCTATAGCACAGCCACTTCCCTTCACTAGCTTTGGGGGCACACTGTGGTTCCTGGGTGAAGGGAGAAACTGGACTGTGGGAGAAGGGAACCTAGGGTGGGGAAATACCTTTATTTTGCTTTTTAATTAGTTCAGAGTTTTACTGAGTTTCTGACTACTAGAATCTCTCTTTGTAGCCTGGGTAGCCTTTCAGCGTTTGTCCCGTCATTTCTCTCAATGGCATTATGACAAAGCTCGAATGACCTCACATTTGTTGGGCCGGATTTATCTCTTGGGAAACTTTGCTGAATTCAGTGGCTGAATCTGGCCCATCATAACTAAGTGGAAACCTAGCAGCGCTGTGAACCACTGGTTAATAGATTCTTTGCTGCAAGTGAGAGCTGTTGAGTACAGTTGTGGGGGTGGATAGGCCAAAGATGGCTTGAAGATTTAAGCATCAATAGCAATAAGCCTCAGGACTGCTCAAAGTTACACCAGATTGTTCATCCCCTGAATGTCCCAACAGTCTTGGAGTGATAATACAGCGGTGCTCAGCTCACAGCCACACTCTTCTAGATAGGGAGCTGCATATGAGCACCTACGCCCAGCCTGCCCACTGAGAAGTTATCCCAGTGCAGGGAGACTCTTCCATGAACCAATTAAGCCAGCTTCAAAGTGGTTGTGCATCACTGAAGCAATTTTAGCAGGGTTGAGTATGTGGCTCAGTCCCATATCACAGTGCCCAATCCCTGCTGAAGTCAATGGACCAACTCACATAAGGGTGGCAAGATACGGTCACTTTCCCTGGTTTAAACAGCAGTTGGGTTTTACAAGCAAATCACACTCAGACTTAGAACAATACCATTGATTTTCAAATGCAGGTAAGCAGGTGTGTAACGATTCATTGCAAGCCAGTCTGTAGCAACAAATAATACTTTAATCCATGAAACTGGTCCAGATCAGCACTGATCGAATGGACTCAAAGGGGTCCACGTTGGGCAAATTGGTTCTGATACGCTTAGAATCAATTTTCCTTGGGTTTGGGCCCCGTGTGTCACTTGGTGCTTACAGGACACAGAGGAATGGATTCAGCCCCTTAAAATTTCATTTGTCTTTCTTTTCATTGATTTGGGTCATCTGTACATCTAGTCCAGTGACTAGAAACAAATGCACCTGAAAGAATGCCTTATGACATCCTTTTAGCAAGTGTTTTTTGTCTTTCCCTCTTAATTCTCTTTTTCTTATTCATCCACTTCATTCACAGGCTTCCAGAGACTTTTATTACTTGTTTTCATATTTCTTATGGTAGTTCAGTTTTTACCAATCTTACAAATGTCTGACTGTGGAGTTGCTTCCTTTTCATCCAACTGCATTGCCACATATTGCCTCCAACTACCTCTCCTTCATTTCTATAGCTCAAATAAGGATTCCATAAACTCAGGTTCATTCACTTCTTGAATCACTCTGAATGTCTATCAATTGCAGGTCTGCTTTTGATCATGCTTATCCTATTATAAGTCCATTACCTTCAGCAGATTTATGCCTGAATTACCAGCGTGAGCACAGAGTCAGGAGCTGTGTCTTTGTGGAGTTGCACAATTCTAATCAGATTCTTCTGGTTTCTAATGCCCATCTCTTTCGTTTTCCTTTCTTTTCTTTTGTGCTTTCTTTTTGTGATTAATAAATAATAGTTACATCATTGGCAGACTTGTTATTCCAAAATACTGGGTAAGGGACAGCCTTATACATTTAAAATCTTTACAGCTTCTGGAAAGGTGAGATGAAGTACCTCTCCGACAAACTTATTTTAACACAGAGTCACTCCAATAGCCCTCCTATGACTGTTACAAAACATTTGCAGCCTTCATAAAATCCCGTGACAATTCCAGTCAGGAATTTAATTCCAGCCATCTACTTTTGTCCAAATAGGACAGGAACTCCTTTGTCATATGCTTTTGTTAAATTCACACGCCATAATCAATCTTCTGTCGCATTCATGTCTTCCCACGGACTTGTGCAGACATGATCTCCTTCTGGAAATCAGCTTGTCTGATCTCTTGCTGGTGCTCAGCCTCCCCTAGGAAAATCAAATTAAAATACCTGAAATTGCTTTTTAGTTTACAGATATAAGTGGTTTGAAAATGCTCCTAAGCTCCCTAGCTCGGGAATGCTAACAGGACATTATTAAACAAGCAAAGTTGGAAACAACCTAAACCTTCATCGCAAATGCAAGTCGAACACTAGTTAAAGTTCATTTTAAAAAATTGTGTTTATTCCCTCCACACACACACTCCAATTATTCTTGGTTGTTTGCACATACTTCTGTGCTCCCTGCTTCCACAGAGATGAGAACATGCTCAAATAGTTCAGGTAAGGCTGACAGCATTGCAGACAAAAATGACCTATGAAGAAAGGTTAAAAAAAATTACACATCTTTAGTCTTAAGAAGACTGGGGGCTGGTAAGAAGGCTGGGGTTGTTATAAAGGGGACAGTGATTAATTGTTCTCCATGTCCAGCGAAGATAGGACAAGAAGTAATCAGCTTTATCTGAAGCAAGGGAGATTTAGAGTAGACTTTAGGAAAAACTTTCTATCTCTAAGGATAGTTAAGCTCTGGAATATTCTTCCAAGTTTGGTTGCAGAATCCATCTGTCACACTTCAGCACAACTGCACTTGTGTTTCTAGCAAGTGGATCAGTAGCTCTAGCTTCTCCTGGTTCATTACAATGGCCCCGCCCTGGCTGTCCAGGATATTGTCACGCTACACAGTTTCCTGCCTACACTTATCAAAGGCAGCCTTAGGCTATCTGGCGCCTTAGGCGAAGGTCCATTGTTGGGTCCCCTATAGCTTCCTGCTGCTGGCCTTCCTCCCCCCACAGCCCTGGCCCCAAACTTCTCTGGGGGCCCCAAATCCCCCACTCCTGGCTCTCTACTATGTGTCCTGCATGGTGGGAGGCAGACGCTGCTGTTGGGGTAGGCAAAGGGGGCCTAGGCGGGCACCTGCTTCACCTATCCAAAAAGCCGCCTCTGCTTGTTCGCCCCACCAGGTACAGTCTGTCCAAGTAGAACCTGCTTGCTTCCTCTTTAAAGACAGTTACCAGGTAGAATTCCTGCATTGTATGGTCGGACTTTATTCTTAAGGTAAAAAGCACTACAGAGAAAATGTATTAAGAACAAGAAGGGGGGGGGGGGAAACCCTACCTTGTTGCTAATAAGCTTATCAGAGATCATCCACACGTTAATTAAGTTCCAAAGGGGTAGCCGTGTTAGTCTATTGCAGAGAAACAGAGTCCTGTGGCACTTTGAAAAACTAACAGATTTATTCATCTGTCAGGGCTGCTCTAGCTTTACTGGTCCTCCCTCAGGGCCAGGACTTGCACTAGATGACCGCTCGAAGAGCCTTCCAGGAGTGCCTGTCTATGAGCAGGAAGCACTGGCACATTTCTCATGGAATTTACAGCCCGATTTTGAAAACAGAAGCCATTTGGCTATGCCTCAAAATAAGCATCATACTGAACTATGAAGGGATGATTTTCAGAACGCCAGCAGCGACTTTGGCGCTTTTAACATTGCCTGGTTACTGCTCCAGTTCCGATATTCAATGTATTCAGGTCACTGGAATCAAGCTGATCCACTTCAGCAGTAGCTCTAAAAAGGTCGATGCAGCAGCTGTCGAATAAACTGCCACACTGTGGTATAGGTTAAATCCTGAGATCTTTACTCAGTTGACTTTGCTGGGAGTGTTGACTGAGTCAAAGTTAAATAAGAACTTCAGGATTTAGCCTTGCAGTTACTTTTTTTTTTTAAGAGGCAGCAAATTAAAAGTAATGCCTTGGATACTGACTGTTTGCAACCTCAGATGGCCATAAATCATTACATTGAACTGTCATAAATATTAAATCACCACAGAGAATCCTGTCCTTGTTCTGCAGTGAAAAGACAATGAGCTGTTCATAAACAATATCTCTGATTAGGTTCCCCTGCAAAGCAAAGGGGACTTATTTGTCTCCTTCAAAAGGTATATTTTCTTTAAGAAATGCTTGAAAAAATCCTTGTAATTCACCTTGACCCACAAAGGCTTTTACAAAAGTGTGAAGATTACGAACGTTTTTCTCTGCTTTGCCCATACTGTGCTGTATTTAGTTGTACAAATGGAAAGTGTTTTGTGTAGAATATTCGAGACTAAGCCAAGAGCCCATCCCAAGCTATTTCTCCGTAAAATGAACATATCTTTCTAAAATTAATGAAAGAGCAAGATCAGTTAAATGTACATGACTGATGCAAGTAACTGAGAAAGTCGCCCAATGCATGCGAGCAGCTCTCAAATCTCTTCACAAGGTGGATATTCTTTCATGCCACTGCAGTGGCAAATGTGGCTTCTAAAGAAGGTTCCTCTTTAGATATGTTCCAAAGGGGTGGCCATGTTACTCTAGTTCAGCAAAACAAATAAGGACTCCTGTGGCACTTTTAAAGACTAACAAATTTATTTATCGCATGAGCTTTCATGGGAGAACATCCCACTTCGACAAACACTTTTGATCTTCAAAGTGTCTGACGAAGTGGGATTTTCTCCCCCGAAAGCTCATGCGATAAATATAGTTATTAGTCTTTAAAAGTGTCACAAGACTCCTTGTTTGTTCTTTTGAGACAGACATGGCAAACTACCTCATGGTAATTTTCAAGTGACAGCAAAGAAGAACTACCTACCGCTCCATGAGTATGGCAGAAAATCATGCCCCACTTTAAAAAAACATGAACCTGGGTCAAATATACTGCATGGCACTAATATTTTGCTGCACATACTGGGCCTGATTCAACTCTCATTGGCTACGTCTACACTTGCAATTTAAGTCGACTTAAGGAGGCTTACGTTGACTTAAATTAAGCCAAGTCCACACTAGGCTTTTATTAAGTCAACTTAAGAAATTCCTTAAGTTGACTTAATGAAAGCTTAAGTTGACTTTATAACTAACACTCATTAGGTCGACTTAACCCTTAAGTCGACTCCTTAAGTCAACTTAAGGACGGTGTGGACGTGGAGTAACCCTTAAGTCGACTTTATTAAGTCGACTTAAGGGTGGTTAGGTCGACTTAGCTTTAAGTCGACTTAGTGCATTTTGTTAAGTCAACTTAGTCCACTTTGTTAAGTTGACTTTAATAAGGTTGACTTTAAGTCGACTTAAGGTCGACCTTATTAAGTCGACTTAACAAAGTCGACCTAACTTTTCCTAGTGTAAACATAGCCATTAATATTAATGGCAAAATTCCCATTAATTTCAATGGGAACAGGACCAAGCTGATGTACTGGCATCAATTTTTCAGCATCTAACTGTATTCTTACAGTAAAATGTGGTTCAATATTCAATGGCTACCATTACAAAATGGATATACTGCACTACAGTATTTAATTTCACTGTGACATTTTGGACTGGCAGCCAAACTTTGTGGCTCAGTTCCATTTCTAGTTGCCATTGATCCTGCATAGTTCAGAGATAGCTGAGTTTCTTTTGCAATTTCAGCAGCCAATGAAAATTGATTTACTTATGGCCATTCTCTGGGTTAGCATGGTCCAGACTGGAACCCGTGATTTGAAACCCTGCCCTAAACTTTGCCGAAATTCATATCAAGACTATGATCAGTCTATCAGCCATCATATTGGTACCTAATCACCATACCAAGTAAGACATTGTGTTTATTATACCCATATTTTCTTTACAATGGGCTGGCAATAGAATATCAAATCTGAACACCTGTCATCTTTGGAGTCGTGGAGATTCTATTAGATCCTAGATCTTCCTTTCCAAACCTAGAGTTAATGTTCTAGAAGTGGTCTTGAATGGTTTTTCCTTGCAATTTAAAAAGTCATAATTCAAATTATTACAGGCCTTATTTATTCTATTCTATACAGGTTCTTATAATGTGCTCATCAGTGTAGTATTTGAGCACATTCCAGTGATGAATTAAGCAAAATAGCTAATGCCCATCATGTTTGTTTTCAGTCTAAATCCAATCCAAAGTCCACTGAAGTCAAACCCTTGAACCTTCTAATGACAACAAGGTGCGACTTTGTCTCTAGGGTTCATGCACAAATTTTGCTGCTTTTTGTGCATCATGCTGGGGCAGCTCAGAAAACCCGTGACTGAAAATTATTCCCAGAGAGAGAGAGAGCCACTATGCAATACTTCTACTTTTTCCAAAACCTTACCTGAAAATGGTGCCTTAATTTGTGGAGAGGGTGAATGAATCTGAGCCCAGACAATAGATATTTATTATGATAAACAGAGGCATATTCCTGAGGAGGGAGAAGGGAAAAAATGATAAAACAAGCTCATAAAAAGTAGCAAAGGAAAATGAGACATGACAGTTTTAGTCAACATGATGAAAAGTAATGGTACATAACCACCAAGGAAAGTCTGCAAAGTGCATTTTGCCTTAATTTTAAAGCATTTTAATATTTTCATGATATCTGTAAAAGGTTCCCAGACAGACTTTATACTGCTTTAAATATATCACTTATGTTCCAGTCCCTGAAAAAAGGGCTGAAAATGTAACCAAAACATAAAATGAAATAACTGTTCCAAATGAAAGTAGGCAAAGAAAATGGAGAGATTTAGCTAAAGCATAATGAATGTCCCAATGGGATAATTAATTTGCCTTACAGCATCTTGTTATTTTTCCAAGATATTGCATTTATGCAGATTTAGCTGTAGAAATATTACATTGTTGTAACTCCTCTAGTGTCATTTGGGTCTAATTATTCATTGCATCAGAGCATGGGAAGAAAATAAAAGATGAACAGCAAGTTCATTTTTGTTTCTGAAAAAAAGCAAGATAGATAAGATTGAAAAGGAGAAAAAAAGACCATTGTAGCAATCAGGGAGAGTTGTCACATATAATGTAAAATAGCTGTACTAATGTTAGTGTTCCCATGACAATCTTCCAGAGGTGAGCAAGGAAAGAAGTCTGTAGTGTCTTTGCACAAGGTACAATAAATAGGGTGAAGAAGACACATCCTGAAGGACATGACACAGACATCATAGATGTCCAACACCCTTCTTATTGCACTATTCCTTTTTTTCATTGGTTCGGCTGCTTTTTCTGAGATGATCCACAGCATAATTAATTCACTGTCACAAATATGTCCAATGTCCTCCAAGACTAAGAAAGCCATATCCTACACTGAACATCTTGCTTACGGTTGGACCCCTGATGGTCCATTACCGCATCCTTAAGCCATCTCAGAACAACAATCTTCTGTTCCTCCATCAAGCTTTGTTTTTTGTGCGTACCTTTTGTGCATTTAGGACCTAATTCAAAATCCTTGAACATCGTAGATTCTAGTAGTCAGAAACATCGTTGGAAAGACTCCAATTGACTTCAATTGGCTTCGGGAACTTCCTGTATGCATATTCTTAGTGTTCAATCCTGTGAGGGGGCTGAGCACCCACAACCCCTGAAAGCTCACAGTATCTTGCAGAATGGAACTCTGACAATCAGTGGAAAAAAAGAATGCTTAGGAGACATAATCAACTCAATGAGGGACAAATCAATGTGCCGGCATGTTGCGGCTAGGGTTTGAGATGTAATAGTGTTAATCGATCTTTTGCTGGATCGCTTTTAGAGTTTGCCTCTGTATTCAAGGTTGCTAAGCCGTGGTGTAGCAATGGGGGAGGGGAGCAGGAGGGAGCCAAGCCCCAGATGCCAGGCTGCACGGGGGCACTGGGATGGGGGAGGGGCTGCAAGGCGTGGGTGGTGTGGGGCACCTGGAGGAGCATAAATGAGGGTGCCGGACAGCCTTGCTACACCACTGTTGCTAAGCAGACATGATTAGTTTCTGGAGGGAAGCTTGGATCTTTAACCTACAGTTAATCATCCAAAGAATTCTATCATTTTGTGGGATCCAAAAAATGGAAAATGCATAGATCAGTGCTCTCCATAGAGAAGAAAAGGGGCTGATGGCATTATTGTCTCATCTTTTATGTTCTTGGGAGTTAACTTATGTTATCTTGTTAAGGAGGTTGGCACACTAAAGGGGAGATCCCCTCTCATGTACCCAACACAAGCTGTCAGAGCTTGCTTCTGCTGGGGTGTTAATTAAGGAATCTTACATATATACTGGGAAGAGAACCCATGTTTCAGAGCTTGGATCAACTAAATCAGGCTAATGCTATGGAGCTAAAAATAGCAGACGTTCCTGCTTGAGCTCTGAAACACAACATAGGAGGACAAACAAGAAGTCTTGTGGCACTTTTAAAGACTAACAACTACATTTGTTGCATGAGCTTCCATGGGAGAAAATCCCACTTCATCAGATGCTTTGAAGATGGGGAATTTACAGAATGTAGGAGGAGGGACTCAAAATCCCAGATCCAGCCTAACCCAGGCCACACCCATCCAAATAAACTGTGTTTTGTAATGCTGTTGGTTGTCTACATTGATACTAAATCGCAGGGCATCATTTCCAAACTCTCCGAAATCAGATATCCAACTTAGCACATATTCTGTGTTGGACTCTTTAACCATACCACATTGTCTTCACCTAAGGCCATCATCTCATGGCTTCACTGTTAATCCACTTTCTCTCGGGCATACATAACACTTACAAACCCGCAGGTGTCCAGTTCAGCTTGTCAGTGGAGCTTACTGCAGGGGATACTATGTTTTATACACAAACACTCTGATCCCCATGGTCGGATCCATGAAGTGTGTTGAGTCAGCCTTGACCAATCCATTGTGGATGGCACAGGCAGCCAGCTGATTGAATTAGAGTATAATGGGCCAGCATAGTCTTCCTCCTGCCTATCATATTTCAGACCACTGGCATTCATGCAAAGAAAGGTTAAATTAGTTTCAAGTCCTTTGTCAGGATTTTGAGAGTTTCACCATCCAAAATTACAAGCCAGGCATAATTTCTAGAGTATGATTGCCCTTTGGATATGAGTTTCTTCAAGCTCTGGGGAGAAGAGAAAGCTAATTTGCCAAGAACAAGCATTGACTATATATGCAGAAAGCTTAAAGGAGAGTTTATTAGACATTTTAGACATGATATCAAGATTTAAGATCTTGATTCAAAACTTCGTTTTCCATAAATAACCCTCAGCAGCCACGTGCTGAGAAAAGCCTTTATCAGAAAGCCTGATGCTGACACCAGGGAAATTTCCTGTCCCGCATCCCACCCCCAGCAGATATGTAATCTCTGCAAAAAAAAAATCATTTTAATTAAATTGAGGAATATCTTTTGACTGGGTGTGAAAAATTGAAATTCATCATGGCTAATATACAGTCCTTCAAGATTCTTGTTTACATGGGGTTTTTAACTCATTGTTCATCTGTATTAAACTGGAACAAAGCAGTAGAGAGTAGCCTGAAGGAACACATAGATTTCGATTTATATCTATTAACAACTCTACATGGACGTTAATTACAGTGTAGCGTGCATCCAATGTGTCAAATACTCACCTCAAACACACGGGCTATGTCTACATTTACAAAAGCTAGTTCGAATTAGTTAATTGGAACTAACTAATTTGAACTAATTTTAGTTAGTTTGAATTAACTTATTTCGAATTAGCATGGCCCCACTAGAATGCTAGTTCGACCTAGCCAGGGCCATGCAGGGCACTTGCTTAGTTCGAATTAATCAATTGCATGAAGGTCAATCTGCCGGTTAGTTCAAACTAAGCAGTTAGTTCAAACTAATATGGCCACGTTGACTTAATTCAAACTAACTATTTTGAATTAAGGGTTAGTTTGAGCTAAGCAATCGAATTTATTAGTTTGAATTAAGGAAGCCCTTAATTTGGACTAATGAAAGCCTAGTGTGGCCAATGCTTAAGTTAGTTCGAATTATGCTTCCTTAATTCGAACTAACTTGCAAGTGTAGACATAGCCATGGATCCTACAGTCTTCACTGGCAATGATCAGATTATTTGAACTAGGCTGGAAATATACTGAGGTTTCCCGCCTATGTGGAATTGATACTGGCAGTCAGTAGTAGCAGCTACCATGACAATGATAAAGAAAACCAGAATATCTTAGAGAAGAAAAAAAATCTTAACATCCACAGCTATTAATAATGCCAGCCACACTATAAAAATCAATTAGTGATAGAGGGCTGATCCCCTTTCCGTACACCAGACATTTACTCCTGATTTGCACCAGCATTAACGAGACCAAACCGAGGACCTTCAAATTCAGTATTCTGAAGTCAATGCCTAGGCTTTCTGCAGCATTCTAGCTTCAATTGGTCACCAGTTGATTGTGTTGTTATGGGATGCTGTACCCCAATTGTTACATGACACAACAGTAGCCTAGTTAGGGGGGCTTGGGTGTGGTATGTTCCATTAACAATCAACTCAATTAAAATCTCAGTAGTAGCACACGTCCTCGTTGATTTGTTTTGAGCTGCAGCTAATAACAAAGACATGCAATTAGTAATTACATTTAAAGAGGCCGGTCTGGCACCAATGTATAATAATGAGTAAAGGAAAGTTTATCCTGAAGATCAGGAACGGCTTTCTAACAATGTGATTGATTATATTCTATGGATACGCCTCCTGGTGAGAATGACGGAAGTCTCAGCCAATGATTAATTTAAAAATAGATTGGGTAAACCTTTCCAGGGTCTATTTCAGTGCTGCGCTGGCCAGAAGGAGGAGCTGCCCGTTACGTTATATTGGTATTTATAATGGGCAGTATTGGCCAAGGGTACCACAGCTCTCTGCTTGCTGGAAAGTCATCCTGCCCCTAAGAGGCTAATTACCCTATATCACTGTCTAATGTACCACGGAGGATATAAGCCCAAATACTCCTACCCTTCATGGAGCAACAAACTCTACTATGCTGGTGGAAAGGCTCTTTCGGGTGAATTAGACGGTCCCTGTGTGTTTTTGCAGCAGAAAGACCTACATTTAGTCCTCACTGACATACTTTTGGAGAACAGTTTCCCTTGACACACACACCAGTCCAAGTAGCTTGGATTAGTAGGGGACTGGGACTATGTGGGAGAGGCTTATTGGTGGCAACAGAGCTGGTCCATGGAATTTGGTGAGGTTTCTGCTGCTTCTTCATCTCTGCTCCTGTTCTGGGGTCCTTTCCATGGCCCAAACCTCAGTGCACAAGGCTAGCTGTGGGAGCTTTGAGGCTTTGCAGGAGTAGTGGACTCCTCATAGCCCAGTTTGGTGGCATCTGGAGCCTTCCACAGGCCTAGGGGGAAGAGTCTTGCTATCTACCCCCACGCCTGGAATCTGATCAGCTGACCTCAGAGATAAAACATAAAATAAAACACTGAAGGGCACGAGTTCCAGTGAGCGCAAGCCAATGGATAGATAAATGTCTGAGTGATTTCTAAACCCTATAGAGGAGTTTTGTTCCAATTGAAAAATGGACCCAATATAAATCAGGGTTGAGGCCAGCCGGCTGTCAGCTGCAATGTTGCACGCAAGTGCATGCATGCACAATTATAAGTAGAAACAGCATCCTGTCAAAAGCATAAAGCCAGTATTTGAAGTTCAGTAGCATAGTCCGACAACCCCCCACTGCTATTCCATTAATCACAGCTTCAGCGGCAGCCCCCTCCCCCATCAAAGAATCAATTTAGCGGTCAATACCGAGGCAGAGGAGAGCGGCTGTCGGGTAGTCACCAGCTGATGTGCCACGCGGGGAAAGGCTGGAGGCCAGTCAAATTGCTCTTTTAGAAAAACCTTTGCAATTTTTAGCTGAGATAAAAGCACCTTTACCCAAGTGCATTATTATTTTTCAAATGTAGCGATGGACTCTGAGGCACTTTCAAGTGGGAGCGTTACTGAAGGTAATTTTGGAAGCCTGACCTTTCCACAAGGAAAGCTGCAGCAGATTCTGGCTGCTGTTCTTCTCTAACCTTCCGCTGTCACCTTTTGAAGAATGAAACTATTGGGGAGGAAGCAGTAAAACAATTAAAGGGATCGGGCGGTGGGAGGAGTATTAAAAGTCACACTGGCATGTGTTATTTTGGGGGGTGACATTTATTGCTTGAGAAAGGCAGCAGACTGGAAGCCTTAATGGAATATCCTGGCCTGGTATGTATGTTCATGATGCCACGACCCACTGTACAAACTATAACAGCTGACTATGTTCACAAGCTAAAGAGTTATTCTTTTAGCGTTTTCAGTGTTTTGAAGCAGCTGGGTTTGAGCCCCACTCCTGGCTGTGATATCTGTGCGTAATATGAAGCCCTCTGTTCGGTCATGGAGCAGATACTGCATAGCCATAAGCCGTGAAAGCTCCCCACGCAGCAATATGCCGCAGATTGGGAGAGGCAGGCAGGGCTGTAATTGAGTGTGCCACCCCCGTACAAACCAAGGCACACCAGGAGGGGGGGGCAATTAGTGGCAAGAGCAGGAATCCTCTGTCCCCATCCTATCCCTACACTTGTCATTCACAGGGAGCTTCTCCCCCCACATGGGTTACACCTGGCTCAGGGGAATCGCCACCATAAAGAAACAGAAATCCCATCTCCTTGGCCCACTCGGTCTTCGGCCTCACTGCTCTGACCATCACCCAGTGTGCTTTCTGCCAGGGCAACACCTACACGTGAGACCACCACCGACTCATCTTGCAGAGGCCACCTGACGTCAATGTGCATCAGCCACTACTTAAAAGGACAGACTAGAACCAGAGACCTAGAGGTGAAAGGTTCCCATATCTTATTACTGCCACACTTTTGAGCCATTCTTTGCTACTCATTTAAATCTATATCGGATGTTCACTTTTTCCTCCTTTAAGAACTGTTTCCAGGTGGAGTGACACAGCACTGATTAAATGCAACACAGGACCATACCTATGACAGGGGGTGTGATGTGGCCGGTAAAATGGCTTTCTTTCCATGGAGAAATCGCGCTAAATCATCAGGCTGCACACAGAGCCAGGAGTATGGGAGAAAGGGCATCGCATTTGTTCTCTCAGGTGATATTTAATGAAAAATAATCACGTCCATCAACAGAAAGAGTGGAAGAAATGAATTTGCTCCACATGGGCAGAGTGACATGGGCTGCAACAGCCTCCCAGGATAACTTATGAACAGAAGGCAGAACAGCCACCGCTCTGAGGACTCTGCTGTTAGGCTGAGAGTGCTGCTTTCCTAGACCACTGGGCTGATGAGTCTCCACTGCTTGTGTTTAAGCTAGATAGAAGCTAGCTCAGCTGTGGCTCCACACGATGCAATCTCACCACTTGACTGCAGTGCAGGCATATTTGAGGCAGAGTTTATGGGAAGCTATGCATAGAGAAAGGGCACATGTGAGCTGAACCTTCAATACACAGCTCCAGCTTTTGCAACGCTTTGTTTCCATTGTCCATCAAAGGGCAGGCCCTCCCACCTCCCCCAATCAAAAACCCACCCAACCAGCAGTGCTCCGTTGTTCAATAGTTATTTGCCTTTCAGGAAGGATAACGTTGATGTTAGACTCTTAAGGCTTGGGGCGGGACTAGCGCACATTTGTAACATTTTCCATCCTAGTCATTGGAATGGCGTTCGTGTTCTACAATCCTGCACTGTTAATTACAGTTTCCCTTACAAGGAACAAGCTGTATTCGTTCAGTATCTTGACCTTTTTCCGCAGTGTTCTCTAACACCTCTGGCAAATCACGTCAGGTTTGGAATGACACAGCTTGGCACCACGTGAAGTGGAGACAGAATGAAAATCTGATAAAATTACAGATGATTCGAAAGGTCAAGAGAATACACTTTATTGCTATCTTGTAGAAGGTTCTGATGGGCGTTGAAATCTTTCCTGATGCTCAGGCGAAAGGGTCTGCTTCTCCAGCCCCTCTCTTCAGTTTAATGCCATTGGCTTCCGGTGGGGTTATTCCTGATTTACACCACTGACAATAAGAGAAGACTCAGGCCCGAAGATTGTTAAAAAAGAAGAGAAAATGGAATGCTCTAAATGTCAACTGTAGAGATAACCTCAGCTACTGAAAATGCCCAAGATAAAAATAAGAACAGAAAGTGGCACTATCTCACGCCATTGTTAATAGCAACAGGGCTCTTCTGCTTCCAGACCCATTCCAAATTACAAATATCATAGTTATCTACTGAATGGAAGGCAGTTGGCGGTTTGATGTATAATGCAGTTGATATAATTAGCTTGTGAAAAATAACACTGTATTGGGAATTGCAGGGGATACATTGTTAGGAATATAATAGGATAATTGCACAATTTTTTCAGCTTTTAACCTTTATTTTTATTGCAAAAATACATTTTTTTTCTGTAAAAAAACAGTGGCAAAGATAAGTGTTCAGAACAGAAAGTGAGATGCAAATGATATTTCCTTGCAAAAAAAAAAGTGTAATTTTTCTAGCTTCCACGCATAATGACATGTCTTCTTCCTTCACCATTTCTCTTCTAGTCAGGCTTAGGAATGTTTCAGAAATGATCAATGTATTTAGCTATTCATTTATCTATCTATTTATTTGTTAGTCTTTAAAAGTGCCACCAGACTCCTTGTTTGTTCTTCAGAAATGTGGTTCTCCCAAAATAACCCTAAAACTAGAAAGACAACAGAGTCTTGTGGCACTTTTAAAGACTAACAGATTTATTAATCGCATGAGCTTTCGTGGGAGAAAATCCCACTTCGTCAGACGCTTTGAAGATAGGAAAGTTACAGAGTGGGAGGAAATTAAATGCAGGGGAGTGTATGACATAGCATCAGGTCAGGTTGTAACAGCAAATCAAAATAGGTGTTAGGATTCAAAACACTGGGGAACAGCACATAGAGGAGGGGGAGGTCAATTCACTTGATGTAATGCGAGAAAAATCCATAGTCCCTGTTTAACCCCAAGACAACTGAGTCAAATTTGCATATAAGTTCGAGTTCTGACTGGGCCCCTGGGGGCTAAATTCCTGCATTCTTTACTCAGACAACCTGTCACTTGGTTCAACTGACTGCAGCTTGTGCTAAACACATTACTGCAGGGCCGGCCCAGCCACATAGGTGAACAAAGCACTCGCCTAGGGCCCCAGGCTTTAAGGGGCATCATAGAATCATAGAATCATAGAATAATAGGGTTGGAAGGGACCTCACGAGGTCATCTAGTCCAACCCCCTGCTAAAAAGCAGGACCACTCCCCCTAAATTATCCCAGCCAGAGTTTTGTCTAACCGAGCCTTAAAAATCTCCAAAGATGGAGATTCTACCACCTCCCTAGATAGCCCATTCCAATGCTTCACCACCCTCCTAGTGAGAAAGTTTTTCCTAATATCCAACCTTGACCTCCCCAGCTGTAATTTGAAACCATTGCTCCTTGTTCTGTCCTCTGTTACCCTCGAGAACAGCCTAGCTCCCTCCTCTTTGGAGCAACCCTTCAAGTAGTTGAAGGTTGTTATCAAATCTCCCCTCAGTCTTCTCTTCTGTAGACTAAATAAGCCTAGTTCCTTCAGTCTCTCCTCATAAGTCATGTGCCCCAGCCCCCTAATCATTTTTGTTGCCCTCCGTTGGACTCTTTCTAATTTGTCCACATCCTTTCTGAAGTGGGGAGCCCAAAACTGGACACAGTACTCCAGATGCGGCCTGACCAGTGTCGAATAGAGGGGAATTATCACATCCCTCGATCTGCTGGCAATACTCCTACTGATGCAGCCTAATATGCCATCAAGTTAGATGCAAGTGAATTTTTTTCTCTATTTAAAAATATATTCATATGTTATCTCTTAAAACACGTGGCAGAGGAGGCACCAAAATCATAGTTCATCTAGGGCACCAAAAACTCTTGAGCCGGCCCTGCATTACTAACACAACTCTAAAAGATTGCTCTAAAAAAGGGTTTTTCTAACTTCCCCACTCCCTTCGGCTCTGGCTCTGTCACAGAAGTTTGTTTCTGTAAAGCATGGACCAGTTCAAAGGTTGAATTGGCTGGGCTGGGGGATTTTTTCTCTAGCGGAAAACTCTGGCTCATGAATTTTCATCAGTGAGGCGACGCGTACAGCAGGTCAAGACGGTGATGAAAATGGCTGCCGCTCAGAACCCAAGCAGGACCAGCCCCTCAGAGTGTCTGAGGGCACTTCTTTAACAACCTTCTCTAGGAGTGGATTGAACAAGGTCAACAACGAGCAAAACGGTTTAAATATAACAATATTCAGAGTGCGGCTATTGTGATAAGGGAGACAGAAGAGTTCCAGGGCCAGCTGCTCTGCTGTGAAATGATCGTTTTTTCCCTCCAGACACGGAGGCAGAGTGCTGTTAACCCTAATTACTCCTGGACATGCCCAGTATGATAACAGTGTGCATAGCCACTGTTGCATTCACAAGCCATTACGTAGCTCTGGCAGCTCTTCTCATAATGAGCTGAATTGCAGCATTATTTAGACTATTCAACCACACAACCTACACACAAATAACCGTGAGAGCTTTAGTCAACCCTGCCTCACACCAAAAGCTGCCACCCATGTAGGGGAGGGTACTGGAGCATGGAACTTTGTCCTTCCTCGGAGCCTGGGCCCGAGGAAGGGCCTGAACTCCCTGGGCCACTCTCAACGGGTGTGTCTACACTTGTAAATTAAGTCGACTTAAGCTTGCTTAAGTCGACTTAATTTACTCTGAGTCTACACTACACTTTCCTTAAGTCGACTTAAGCAAGCTGCTTAAGTCGACTTAAGGAAATTAAGTCGACTTTGTTAAACCTAGTTTAAAGTCAACTTTAGGCTTAAGTCGACTTTCTAAAGTCGACTTAAGCCAGTGTGGACGCAGAGTAGCCCTAAGTAGATTCCTGCCCACCCAGATACAATGGGGCAAAGGCTGAGCCCCCTGGCACTTGGCAAGGGGTGACCCCCTGCCACCATGGACCTCTCCCACGTCCATCTAGCCCCTAGAAGTCTACCTAGGCATCCAGTGTGGATGCTCTAGGTCGACTTTGTGAGTTCCCCCCTAAGTTGACTTAAAATTTAGGTGTGGACATGCTAAGTCGACTTTGTTAAGTCGACTTAGCTAAAGTCGACCTAAATTAACAAGTGTAGACATAGCCAATTAGCATACAGGTACCTACAATCTTGATTCCTCCAGATAACCCACAAGGTGGCAAGGTTAGGCTGGGACATAGCCATGGTGATTCAGAACCAGGAAACTCCAGGTGTCTTGCGTGAGCTTTAGCTTTGAGAACTCAGTTACGTTCACAGCAATACGGATCCGCACGTTGATGGCAGGAAAAGGAAATGCCGCTTGCAATCGTGCTAAGGGAAATCATCTCATTTTGCATTTCTCACAGAATGCACAGACAAAAATTAGTTCCATGTCAGTCGAGATCAGCAAAGCAAACGAGGAGTCTAATGGTGCTTTTAAAGACTAATTAATTTGTCATGCGATAAATAAATGTGTTAGTCTTTAAAAGTGCCATTAGACGACCCCTTGTTTGTTTAGACAAAAATGAGTGAGTTTTAGGATTCGAATCAGTGAGTTAATCTAAGAAAATGGGCCTAATCATTCCTTGGTGTAACACCAATGAAGACAGTGGGCTAGCTCCACAGCTGCGGCTGACTTCAATAGAGCTATGCTTATTTACATCACCTGAGGATCCAGCCCAAGTGTGTTACACCAGGGATGAATCTGGCCCATATTTTCATCTGCATGTGAAAATGTATAGCTTTGCTATGACAGAGCCTGTCACAATCTATTAAGAGTGAAAAACATTCTAATAAAAGAAGACAAGAGTTTAGGAAAAGTAATTAAAATTTAGCTACAACTAATCTGAACATGATGTGTGACATACGCAGGCAAGCGACACCTTGAGATACCAGAGCGGGTCCCAGCTTTCATACTCCAACAAGCACCCTCTTGCGTTGCGAGGCAGCTAATTGTACGAATACTCCCGCGGTAACTTGTTGCTGGGTGAGATCGCTGGAAGACACAGAATCCAGTGAAACTGTGTAATGACTGGAGCTGGATGGTACCCCAAATCCTTAGAAGGGGGCAGGGATATGCCAAGCATGCCCTCTCCCCGCTGCTGCTCCCCGTAAGGCCCCAAGCCAACATACTCCTCCCAAACAGGGATGCGATGGTCAGCCCTCTTTCCCCTCACCTGGCCAGGAGGGAGGTGATGTGCGGTGGGAAAAGGGTGGTTCGGCCCCTGCTTTGCAGATCAGGTACGATGGTCAGACAGGCAAAGCTATTTAGCACTCACAGTCATCACCTGAAATGAAGGGATGACAGACACAGAATGTCATGTCATGGCGGAGCAAAAGCTGCTTGTCTGAGCTAGCCACCTCCTATTTATTAAGCAGTGAAAACAGCTTACATAATATCATAATAAGCATTCCTGTACAAAAACATAATGGGATGAAAGGACATAACAAGTTCTCTCAAGGTCTTTCACACAGGGATGAAAAAATTAGCTCTGTTGATTACATTCCTAGCTGAGGCCTTGAGAAAGAAAGCTGGGACCTGGAAAAGATTAACTCTTTCACTGTCTCTCAATATTCTCAGTGTCTTTTCATCACACTCGCTCTTCCCAAACCTGCCCAGCATGTTTACAGGTGGATAGCCTGTGATCATGCATCGAGGTCATCCAGGTATGCCTGGACGTGCCGTCTTTGCATGACCCCAGGCCAAGAATCCCTACACTGAAACTTCTAGTAATACGCTGCTCAGGGCCCTTGGAAACAAAGCAACACACAGCAACTGGCCATTTGTTTTCTGGGCATAGCAGAGTGTATGGCAGAAGCTGTGCAGCCCTCCAGTCCCTCCCATAAGAAGGCAGTGGGAGAAGGATCCTTGCCCAGAGAGAGAGGACAGCTGGAGACCTAAGACCTGACTGGACACTCCTGGAGTGGACCACAGAGGGGAGGATACAGATGTAATTCCCCTGAAACTATGACAATATGGTGTCAGGGGTGGATCTCCAATGGTGTGAATAGCTGCGAGTGCCAACAGCAGGTATTACAGAAGGAAAACACAGAAAAAAAAGGATGCATGGTCTTTTCAGGAACAGAACAGGAAAAAAAAGAGAGAGCGGAACAGCAGTTAGGAACCACTGAAGAAACACCAGCTGTAGAATTTGTGTGAGCAGCAAGATTTTTTTCTGCTGATGATCTGACGAAACCAGAGGTAATGAGCCATGTTGTGCTTGCATGATCTGAGGCAGGCAGGGGCTATCCTTCCAGGCTAGGAGAGCTACCTTTTCTTCTCACAGGGCAGGCCAGGGACAAGAAGATAGTCTAGGAGCTGGCGTGCTTTCTCTTTCACCTTACACTGCACTGTGTGATTTGATGACAGGCGGATAGCATTAAAAAAATACCCTTCTAGGTACATTTTAGGTAGGTGAAATCCATCTTTCGTACAGTGCACCCATCACTAGTAGAAGTTAAAAGCAATGTGCTGGGCAGGCTGTCTGCAATCCCAGTTTGGAGTCCGTGAATATTATTACAATCTGCTATTTGCATTAGGTTCCAATAGGTCTCAGTCAAGACCAGGACTCCTTTATGTTAGACACTCTACATGTGCAAGTCAGAGGATGCGTTTACACTGCAAAAAAACAAAAAACCCTGTAGTGGTGTGTGTCAGAACACAGGTCAACTGACTGGAGCGCAAAAGACTGCAGTTATTCCCACTTGGGCTGGAGCCTGGGTCTGAAACCCAGGAAAGGGGGAAAGTCTTAGAGCTTTGGAACCTTCCTGAGCAGGAATGTCTAAACTGCTCTTTTTAGCCCCATAGCATGACTCCAAGACATTGAACTAGGTTCTGAAACTCGCTGATTGAGGCTTTTTGCTGCAGTGTCGACGTACCCCAAGTGCTCTAAAGCAGATGCAGTCTAAATGAAGAAGCCCAACAAAGAGTGGGAGAGAAGACCTATTTTCTTCACTCTAGTGGAGAAAGGTCTGACACAAGCTGATGGTTGGTAAGTGGAGCTAGACAAACTCAGTGGGGAAAGAGAGACACATTCTTAACAGTGAGGGTAATTAACCATTGGAACAACTTACCAAGGGGTCGGGGCAGGGATTTGATTCTCCAAGGGATTCCTAGCCTGGCTGATATGAGGACAAAGACACCTGGAAGAGGCAGCCAGACAGGGAAGCACTTGGGCTGGAGATTTGGGGTACAGCATGTTGCTGTAACCTTGAAGAGAAGTGAACTGCTGAGATGCTATGAAGGCGAGGCAAATCTAAATATACAGAAACAGAGATTGAATTACATTACACGTGTGTAAACTGTGCTTCCACTTTTGTTAAACCGTCTTTGTTCAAGGTCCCTGGAACTGTGTTCAGTGGCAGGATCTACTGAGACAGCTTTCAAGGCAGCAGAAAGGAAATGATCCATTAAATCTGCCTCTTGATGTCCTATCAGCCTTGCTGGTGATCGGAGTCTGCATTCGCCAGCTCAGTGAATAAGTCATCACAATGGCATAACGTGACCTGGTGGTCATAAGCAGCAGGAGTAGATATCTGCAAGCTCGCAATTCGCTAGCCATCAAATTTACGGGGATGGTTTGGCAGTTCTAAAATTACAGTGCAAGCAGAAACCGAAGGTTTTACAGGAGAAATTATTATTGTCAGTGTTTTATGGAGAAAATAGCCCTGAAGAATGTATTCTGAGGTAGTAGTTTAGACAGAAACATGATAACATCATAAAGCATAAGAGGCAAACTTGAGCCATTTATAACTGTCAAGGGAAAATCTGAGTGAATTACTACTGTCTATTCCTTTCTGGTTGTTGTCCTAAATGATTGTGTGTGTAAATATGTGTTTTAGTTCTTTCTAGCAGCATTCTACCTGTGAAAAATGCATGAGCTGTGAACTATTAAAGCAGAATGAAATGCCATGAATGTGCATACAGTATCAGTGAGAAAATGCAGATATTTAACCAAATAAAGGTTAACAGTGGTTCCATGAGAAGGTGGGAGGGAAAAGTCCATACTTCTTTAGGCTACGTCTGCACAAGCTATGGGTGTAATTCCCGAGCTCATGTACACATACTTGCATTAGCTTGATGAGAGTTAACGCAAGTGTGAAAACTACTTTAGCTGTGGTAACACGGGAAGTGGCAGCAAGACCTGATTGCCCAAGGATGTATGCACTGGTTTCAGGTGGGTTTGTATTCCACACAGCTAAGTCATTCCTCTGCCATTTATACTCACACTCCCTTAGGGTGCATCTACACTTGAAAATTACACTGCATCTACACTACAGTTTCCTTAAGTTGACTTAAGCAGCTTAAAACCTCAAAATAAGTCAACCTAAGGCTTAAGTCGACTTAAGCCAGTGTAGACGTGGGGTAGCCCTAAGTGTGGACGCTCTAGGTCGACTTTGTAAGTTCCCCCCAAAGTCGACTTTAATTTTAAGTGTAGACTCATTAAGTCGACTTAGCTAAAGTCGACTTAAAATTACAAGTGTAGACATAGCCTTTGTGAGAGCCTTTTGCAGTGTGAATATCACCTTGGGCCTAGTCTATACTGCGGGGGTAAGTCAACAGGAGATACGCAATCTGTGTGCCGCATTGACCGGCAGGGTTCTTCCGTCGGCGCAGCATTACTCCACTTGGGAGAGTGGCGTAACTGCATCGAACAGAGAGCCCTTTGGGGATCGATTGAGCAAGTCTGTGCAGGCCACTCAATCAATCCCATGGATCGATGCAGTTTTCTCAGTATAGAAAAGGCCTTACACTGCCTAACCGAACTGTATGACCAGGCAATGACCCTTTAAATAAAACAAAGAAGGAGTCCTGTGGCATTTAAAAGGCAAACAAATTTAGGACTCCTTGTTGGTTCTGCTGAACTAGACTAACATGGCTCCCCCTCTGGAACTTGTCACCCCTTTAAATAGTTTGTGAACTTCTGTGTTTCTGAAACTACCCAAACCCTGCCAGAGCAGCAGTGCAACTATGGAAAAATGGTGCCTGGTTGTTTTTATTTAGAAAACACTTCTGTGAGTCTCTGGTCACGTCCGATGATGTATGTTGTGCAAAGAGCAAGCGCCACTACCCTGCTGATCAGACATTATGGTCCGGAACCAGAACCACAGTAGAGCTGGTGCACTGAGCTCAGCAAGGTGCAATACAGAGGTGGCCTTTGCCTTTTCCCTATCTTGGACACTCAGCGCACTGCTCAGGTCCCCTGATTTTTAGCTAGAGCAACCTGAGGTTGTTCTAAATCACACTGACTAATATCTCCCCCAAAAGTCAATACAGTAGCCAGGGACTGGTGGGGTATAAAGAAGCCCAGAACACAACCCCTTTTCTCTACCCTCTATGTTTAGCAGCAAGGAGTAGGTGTGGGTAGGAGCCACTATGGACTCTCATTCTCTACATCACCAGTGAAACCTCCAATATCCCATGGCCAGCTATGCTGGGCTTACAGTCATTTGGCAGGTGCACTGCATGGGGGAAGTTGGGCCTATTAATCTGTTTTCAGTCAGATTGCAATGACACAGTATATAATGTGCACTTAAATATGAGCAAAGCCTTTCACATGCCATGTGATGTAGGCTTTCATGTATCATAGGTGAGCATCCTGACCCAGTACATGGGACGTCATCATCTTCAGGGCCTCGGAAGATGTACCGAACTCGTCAGGAAGAGAGAGGGTCTGTGTGTTTCGGCAGGAGATGTTGCACAGTAGAACTAAGGGGACCACGCATGATAGTTCATCCAATGAGTTTTACCTCTTTCTCTGTGTGCACAATGGACACAAAAATCTCATTATTTTCTCTAAGCTGTCATTCAAAATTACCTTCGGAACTAGGTTTACATATTCAGCTCATGGCTTGACATTTCGAATGCAAAAATCTGAGCTCGGTTCTGATTGGTCTCACGAATCACACGCTGCCATTTCCCCCCCTGACTTGATGACTTTCATTCTCACACCACCAGGAAATGCTCACAGAAAGCACATTTAAAAGTCTAAGACTAGCTCTTTTTAAAATGTGGGAAATGGAGCATTTGCTCTTTAACACAGGCCAAACCCTAGTGTTTAATGATGAACAGCTTGTTGTAAACACACATTATTATTGTTATTTTTGAAGCATTCAATAGAGAGTCCTGGCAGAAAGAATAGACTGGGACCTGACATATTTCAGTATGGGGATTTATCTTAATGGACAAATCTTTTGCAGATAGTTGTATGCCTGTGGATTGGGCTGTTTCTCACTCACTTATTTGTGAGCCTGGTGATTTCTGCAGATGGACACCCATCCACCGCCTGCTCCCTCCCTTTGGATGTGTGCCAGCTTCAGAGGTAGCTGCACATGATTTTCTAACAGGCAAAAAAGGCCACGGGGGGCAGGACTCTCAGCAGCACATCAAGCCCTGTTCAACTAACAACATCACCTAACGTTTATACAGCATTTTTCATTAGTAGATCACAAAGCACCTTACAAATGGTGTCACACCCATTTTACACATGAGGAACTAAGGGAGCAACCGGTATTTTTCAAACTAGCAAATAGGGCTTGATCAAAAGCCTATGTGAAGTCAATGAACTGGATGACTATGAAAAACCGTTCAGTGGATAACATTTTACTTCTGCCCCTTTACGTTTTGTTCTCTATTGTGCTTAGAAACTGAAGGCCGGATGGTTTTATAAAGTTACAAAAAATGTAATGCCAGTTATGAGTCCAGAATTTTTTCCTATAGTAAACGAACAATGATGGAGGCAAGTTTGCCTGCAATTGAGTGGCTTTTGCTAGCTGTATGGAGCCTCCTTCCAAGTGTTTCTTTCCTACTCGAGTTGTATGATTTCTGCATTTGTCTAATACATCAGTCCCCGGCAGGAAAGAACACGAGAGGAACTCACTCCGTGATGCTCACAGATGGATGACTGTTCAGCAATGCGTGCTGTTGCAGATGTAAGCCTCTGAGCCTTCTACTTGGCTCAAATTAGAATGAAATGCAGCCGGGACCCAATTCAAACCAAGTAGCAAAGGCTAAACGCCAGTAAATGAAAAGGTACCTTTCTTTGCACAAGAGTGGCTAGAAAATAGCCAGAAGGCTATTTATCCCAAGTCTAATGGAGTAGAAGTTGCACTTTTTCTATACATATGCAGACCCCCATTGGAAACAGGACCAGTCATATAGAGCAGTGGTTTTCAACCAGGGTACCGTGGCACACTGGTGTGCCGTGGGAACTGTCCAAGTGTGCCGTGAAATTTCATACAAAGGTAATAGAAATCAATATAAAACAACCATTGTTTCACTTTAAACAATATTCTATCCAACCAGAATTACAACGCATAAAAACTAATAATCAAATCAGAAGCGAGGTATCGGTCTTTCGATTCTAAAACATGAACATTCTAAACGCAGGTGGGCAAAGGGCAAAATTGAAATGACAGGTACCTTTTTCAGGTGGATTTGAAACATTAATGCTTTTGATTTTGATTGCTTGTTGCAAACCACTCTAGTAAGGCTGTAACCATATAAATGTGATGTTTATGAGCAATCAGCTGAAAAAGAAGTGGGTGTGCCATGGAATTGTTTGTCTTATTGAAGTGTGCCGTGTCACTGAAAAAGGTTGGGAAGCAATGATATAGAGAAGTTAGCATTACAACTGAGCCTCGGTTTCTTTCCTTTGTTTCAAAGGTAAGATGGGACGCTCACCTAGATGCTCTCCTGTGTCAATGTATTTTTCCAGCTGGCCTCCCTTGAACTTCAATGTTGCCCTCCTTTCTTTCAGGATGATACTTGTCCAGCTTTGTTTCTGTGTGTCTCTAAATAATTCAAGCTTGCATTGCAGAGAGCTGAATGTGGTGAATTGTTAAACAAAACAACTGCCTCCAAAGAGTCAGTCGGTTTGGAAAAGGGAAGTCAGCAGGAACTCTGTAGCAAGGAAAAAACGCCAGGTAAGCCAAGTCCTCACCAAGGGCAAGCTCAAGGTATTAATTCTGTTTTATCCTGATATTACGGAAAGCCTTCGCTCAGCAGAGCCAGCTTTTTAAAAACCAATCTTTTATATTGTGTTTTGGAGGCTTATTGATACATATTTTTTATCACTTAGCGTTGGGAAATATTTTTAAAATATTTGTGCAAAGAAAACAAAAAGGAGAGAAGAAAGTTCAGCCCACACCTTCTCCCAGGGTTCCTTCAACAGGCCTGCACAGTATAGATTGTTGTAGTATGACAGCACCACATGAGCTCAGAAGCCCCTTGTATCACGTACACATGCATCAGGATAGATTGTAAATTCCTTAATAACCCTCATGAGCAGTTACTCCCATGAGCAGTCCCATTGGCTGCGTCTACACTTGTAAATTAAGTTGACTTAAGGTGGTGTTTCAGGCTAACTATGCCAGCTTGCAGCCAGGACCATGGAGAGACTTTTTATCTAGGCTCTGAGGGTGGGTGCAGACTTGTAAATTAAGTCAACTTAAGCCTGCTTAAGTTGACTTAATTTACTCTGCGTCTACACTACATTTTCCTTAAGTCGACTTTATTAAACCTAGTATAAAGTCAACTTTACTGTCTTAGTCGACTTTATTAAGTCGACTTAGCCAGTGTAGATGCGGATTAGCCCTGAGTTGACTTAAAGGGCCCCCAGAGCTTCCCCACTGACCTCCCTGCCAGGATGGCTGGCACAGCCAGATCCTGGCGTGCCCACCCACAGGACAGGACACAGACCTGCCCACCCCACTCCTATACCCTGCCCCTGTCCCTGTCCTGCTCAGCCCCCATTGTATCCTGGTACAATGGGACAAATGCTGAGCCTGCTGGAACTTTGAAAGGGGTGCCCCCCTGCCACCATGGACCAGTCCCAGGTCCATGCAGCCCCTACAAGTCAACCTGGGCATCCAGTGTGGATGGTCTAAGTCGATTTGGCGAGGTCCACTTTAAGTCGACCTAATTTTATAGTGTGGACATGCTAAGTTGACTTATCAAAGTCGACTTAAAGTTGTCTTTGTTAAGTCGACTTAGCAAAGTCGACTTATTTGGCCAAGTGTAGACATAGCCAGAGTGAGCTTGTTCACCTAGTAATAAAGATAAAGCCGAGTTTTAGAAAACGATGACTAGTGAATGTTCAGGCTTGTCGCTACAGTCATTCACTCCAACACACAATTCTATGTGGAACGTGCTACAGAGCAGTCCAGTCAAAGCTGTATTGGAGAGCCACAGAAATTAGAAAGGAGCTTCCTGCCAAGATAGGATTGTTCTGCCTATGTGGCTTTTAACAAAAGGGGCCTGGTTCACGAAATAAGAAATGAATCAAAGTCTAACCTATGTAGGCAAGCTTCTAAGTAGGATCTGTAACAGAATCTTGCTCTGTAATTGATCAGAAATGCACTTTCCACGTTTTCATTGAAAAACATCAACCAGGCTTGGAGGTGGCTGAATGGAAATACCTGACTGGCAAAAAGACAAGCAAAGTAATTTCATACTTCACTAAACTCGTGTGACTTTCTGTTAAAGGCTAGCTTCACCATGTGACATCCCGGATATAAGCTACAGGGCAGCATGGGCCAGGCCGGATACATAGATATGAGTGAACCTCTATCATAAGGGAAGTGCAGAATTTTCTTGGAGCATGGCACTCTTCAGATAGGGGGGGAAGCACAGGAGAAAGGGACACATGTAGTCATGGTGCCTCCACACCCGCCCCGCCGAATTGCTGCTTGGCTTGTATTGAGCATGCTCACACAGACTGAGCATGCTCTATAACATCTGCTGAAACCACTGCCCTAACATTCCCCGCTATTGTCAGTTATGGGTCATCTCTGGCTCCCGGCCCCTCTGAAGTTGGCTAAAGACTCCAACAGGATCAGGATATCACCCTTGAGGAATAACATTGATGCAATAACTCTTATATAGAACCTTTTATCCAGTGCCCTCAGATCACTTTATGAATATTAGGCTTCACACAACTCACCTGGAAGACTCAACGAAGTTGGAAGAAAGATGTCTTATAGTTAAGATACTAGACCAAAATTCAGAAAATCTGAGATGCAGAGAGATTGATTTATCTCTAGTCCTACAATGCTGGGAATCTTCCTCTATCTGTCTTGTTTATTCAGGTTGTAAGCACTACAGGGCAGGTGCTACTCATTATGTGTATGTACAGCACCTAGCACAAAAGAGCCCTGATCTTAATTAGAACCTCTAAGCACTGCATAGATACAAATAAATATTAAAAATGGTAAGTATGTGGCAAAGATGCCATGAGGAGTTGACCATAAATATGATTTACTTTGTCACAGAAATCTCTCAGATGGCCAAACTGAAAAGAATTCATTGTGAGACAAACCACCATGGAATTCTGGGGGATTTTCCCACTGAAACAATGACAACAAAAATTTTGTTTTGGGTCAAACCAACCATTTTGGTCAAATGAATTTTTGTTTGTTTGCGTTTTCCTTTGGTTTTGAGTTTGAGTTTTGTTTTGAGCTTGTTTGTTTGATTGATTGTTTTGAGTTTTTGTTTGTTTGTTTGTTTGAGTTTGGGTGTTTTTTTCTCTTTGGCTGGTTGTCGTTGGTTGTTTTTAGCCACATTTGGAAACAAAATGTTATTCAAAACAAAAACGTGAAAAGTTTCATTTTAAAAGAAGTCAGAACAAAACATAGTCGCTTCCTTCCACCCCCAAATTATTCATCGAATCTGACCCAATTTGACTTTATTCAAGCAAATAAACTATTAAACTCAAAAATTTCGCTCGGTTCTCATCACAAACGCAAGAGTCTACAATTTGTATCCATCCCAGTTCGTTAGATTCTGATGCACACGATAAAATATCTAGTGGATTTATTAATCACAGAGTGATCCCTTCCAAACTCAGCAGAGAAGAAATGACCATGGCAATATTATATGCAAACGCAGACGAAATGTGGAGATTTATACCTGTAAAGAAATTAATTAGTTTCTCTGTTGTAAAGTCAGATATGGTGGGCCAGATCCACTGGGAGTATAATTCAGCATTAATGCTGATTTCACTGGTTTTATGCTGATTTGCACTAGCTGGGGATCTGATCGGGAGTGTTTTGGAATAAGTAATAGAGTGGGACCCTGGCTGCAATGACTTTCGTTCAGTGTTTTCATGTAGCAAAACATCTTTTCTTGTGAACTGCCTGTGGGTAGCACATTTCAAATGAAACCTGCACCATCTGTTCTAGCCGCTAATTACAAATGCAAAAAAGAATATAATTCTCAATCAAATCATATAAAAAAGGAAAGCGAATGAGCAATTAAAACATTCATCCCACTAGGCAAATCAACCTTTCCTGACCTGCTACATAGGTCTCCTGTACTGCTCTGGCCAATCAGGATTTGACTAGAAATGACCGTCATCATGGCTCGATAGAGATTTGGCCTGGCTCTCTCATTCCAAAAGGTGATTTTCCCCTCTTTTAACCTTCCCACCTTCTTATCTGTTGTTTCACATTGTTTGAATCAAAACAACTGGCTTGGTTTGCTGAAAAAAATCTGAACTGATTTTGTGACTAACCCTTCTCTGTGTTTAGCTCATAGACTCATAGACTTTAAGGTCAGAAGGGACCAGTACGATCATCTAATCTGACCTCCTGCAAAATGCAGGCCTCAAGACCTCACCCACCCACTCCTGCAATAGGCCACCAACCTATGACTGAGTTATTTACCTCCTTAATTCATGATTTAAGGACTTTAAGATACAGAGAATTCACCGGTAGGTGAACCATGCCCTGTGCTACAGAGGAAGGCGAAAAACCCCCAGCGCCCAGGCCAATCAGCCCTGGGGGAAAATTCCTTCCATCCTGTAGCTTCCATTGCATGCATCTCAGGAAGTGGGATTTTACCCATGGAAGCTTATGTGATAATAAATTTGTTAGGCTTAAGAAGTCCTGTGGCACTTTTAGTTTCCCCATAGCACTAGAGATTTAACTCAATGCTGGCGGCCACTTACTTCACCCCTTTCCTAGGGATGACCTTAATCTTTAAAAGTACCACTCGACCCATGTTTCTCAACCAGTGTTGAACATGGCTGCTCCATGGACAAAGCAAAGCTGTTTCTCAGTTCCTCCACATTGGGGAGGGGCGGGTGTGAGTGGGGAGGAGGGACGGAGCAACGCGGCAAGCTGATGCCCACCTGAGAGATTTAAAATGCCCCAGTTGCAGCGAAGCTTCCAGACACACATTGGTTTCCGCCGCCACGTTGCTCCTTTGCTGTGACTGGAGCATTTTAAGTTTCTCACTGCCGCTTCCATCCCTCCACCTGAGCTAGCCAGTGCTCTTAATTCCTGGTTATTTTCACTTTTAAATTTTGTACTTAGTCATGCCATATGTATCTAGTTTTAAGAAATAAATGTGTTATATTCATAAAACTGTATGTCATTCGGTTTCCTGAATCATTTTCGCCGGACGGCCTTAATATACAGGTATTACGAATATTACAGCTAGTGTATACTGGCTTTTTTAAGAAAGTTTTCATCAGTTGTTCGGCGTAAAATAATTCATACTGTTAGGTGTTCCCCAATCCACTAAAGATTGAGAAACACTGCACTAGATGCCTTGTTTGTTTTCTTTTCAAAGACAGTGTTCCCCAAGGCTATCCCTCAGCCCTTCTCTTTTGCCAAACTTCCCACAGCTGACTCACTGACTGAGGAACATGTCTTCTGGGCGATAAATTGAGTTTATGCACTGTACAGACTTAGTTATTGAATAACATGCATCTCTTCTGGTTTCTTTGTGGCCCATGAATCAGGCAAAATCTTTCACCCCATGTAGAGTCTTTTGATGCGATAGCAGAAGCTGAGAGCTAGATAGGGCTGAGTGACTGATAGATCTTTTTCGGTTTGGGGGGCCAAACAGAACAATCTGAAAGCAATTTAGTTCCGTTCAAACCAAAATCTTTTTCTCTTGAAAATTTTTGTTGACATGAAAACTTGAAAAAAACATAATTTGGCGTTGCCTTGCAATTCTCTTTCCAGCCTTCAGCTGCATTTCCGCTATGTTTATTGGCACATTGTGCCGTCCCCATTAGCACTGCAAGGCTCGCTAATTCTCATTAGAAACATCCTCATTCTCAGTGCAGTGAAGAGTTCTCGATTTCCCTTCCAGTCCTACATTTCTGTGATTCTATGGTCCTTAAGCTATGCCAGATTTTAACAGAAATATAATACGCTTTAACGGTTACCAAAGATTCCATCTGCACCGCTCCACCAAAGCAGAACTATTCTGCAGTGACCTTTAGTTGTGAATGTTTAAAACTGAGCTTTCAAAACCTTCCACAGGTCTCTTACCAAAAGGACAGAGAGGAAGATGGTGATGGAGGTAGGATCAGTATGTGTTGCGTCCTGCAACCGATGTCAATATTAAAGCACGCCCAGCTTCATGGTTCACAGAACACGTTACTGTACACACAACTTTTGTGCACAGACGTTGATGGTGGACTCATTCT
The DNA here is from genome assembly GCA_007922175.1 of Pelusios castaneus. NCBI lineage: Eukaryota > Metazoa > Chordata > Testudines > Pelomedusidae > Pelusios > Pelusios castaneus. The sequence goes on from ML685868.1 coordinate 4,917,902, forward strand.
GCTAAGGAGCAAATTTTCAACACCAGTGTTCTGTGGTTTCTAACTTCTGTTTAAAAATGTTTCTCTGCATCCTGGCAATGGTGCTGAAGGCATTATCCACAGCCTACTTCTGAAACCTCTCAAAGCTGCTCCACACCATCCCGTCCTGCAGCAGGACGAGGCCTTGTGTTGACTTCAGAAGTGTTGCAAAGCTTCCGTTTAGTTCTATGATCTGTCATTGAGGCAACAGGACAGCTGTGATTTTGGACTAATGAATACATTAGAGAGAGCCAATAAGTGGATCACAAATATGAATGGCCAAATGAAATGCAGATGAATCAACATCAGTCCCATAAATCAAAGCCAGAGAGATCGCAGCACCTTCTGGGATATTGCTGAACAGTCACATGTGCATACTGCAGTGTAGCTCTAGCATATAAAAAAGGAGGCAATTAGCTTACTGCACGGAGGACACTAGGTGTTATGTTGTTCTTTATCTATCTCTCTATCTATCTATCTATCTATCATATTTTTAATTATATTGTATTTTATTTATTTTTATTAATTTATGTATCATTCAATATGTCTTATTTTATAATATTTAATGTATTATATATTTATATTTATTTTATTTTTATTTATTTTATTAGCCATGTATTATATTTTTATTATTTATGTATTTGTTTACTGTTTCTATTTTATTAATTTATTTATTTACAATTTATCCATTCTATTTTATTATTGCATTTTTTATTTCTTATTTGTATTTTATTTTAGCTCATTATATTTATATTTAGTTTTTATTTTATTTTATTATGATTTGATTTATAAGCTTTAATTTCTATTGTTATGCTGAGGCCTCTGTACAGAGCCTCTGCCCTGAATACACTAAGGACGGTGAGCACTAACAGTATCAAGATAAGCAAACTACAAGATAGCTGTGTCTTACGTCAGGTACCCCTCACTGAATTCTTGCTCTCCATTATTTATTCCCCTCATCTGCTGAAACACTTTCTGCTTAGCCCTCCGCTCCACAAAACACACACCGTATAAGGAGTTATTTCCTCCAGGAAAAAGGCTCTACTAATTTGTTAGCTCCCGAGCCGTTCTCTGTTTTAGACAAGAAAATGTATCTAGGAAGGTACAGTGCCAATTGTATTTTGAAACGCTATCCATGCAGTCTTCCTGGCGTCATGACAAACCTCTTCAGTTTTATCTGTATAGCTTGACTCTCCGGGAGACGAATCTCTTTGCTTAACATTTTGGCACAGCAAGCAGGGTGAGATCAGAAACTCTCCCACAACCAAGGACAGAGGTGAGTACCTCGAGTGCACACCTGAGCCTGGAATTCCCCGGGTAAATCCGTTGCACCCCCTATTTAGGTATGAATTTAATATATATGAAGCACACAAATTTGAGGACTGAATGGTATCTTGTTTTATGTAGCTAAATGTATGCTGGCACTGGGTGGACAGTATTTGGGAGCAGAGAGAGAGAGTGTGTGCTTGACCAAGAGGGGCATTCTTAAGGATTTCAGGGCCCTGGGCAAAAGTGAAGGATGAGGACCTTGAACTTGGCATGTGGGGAGTGGGGCATCCATTAATTTTTCCCCCTCTGCCTTGACAGAGCCCTCGACAGCCCACCAGCCCTACTGGTCTCCTCCCACCCTGGCCCAGCCAGCCTTCCAGCCCACCCCATGCTGGGTCTCTGTCCTTGGCCTCGCCACTGACCCCAGACTCCCGGCCTCAGCCTCGCTGCCGGCCTCCCAGCCCTGCGCTTGCCATCAACCTCCTGGCCTTTTTCCACCAGCCTCTGGGACCCAGCCTCCCAGACCCAGCCTGCCAGCCTCTCTTCCATCCTGCGTCCTCCCAGCCTCACCTCCAGGCCTCTGTCTTCACTTCCCAGCCTCCTGGCCTCCATGCCTCCGGGTCTCCCTGCCTCGACTCCAGTCTCCGGCCTCACCTCATGGCCTCCTGGCCTCACCTCAGGCCTACAGCCTTGCCACCAGTCTCCCAGCCTCTGGTCTTCCTTCCCAGCTCACCTCCTGGCCTCGCCGGCAGCCGACCAGCCTCACCTCCCAGCCTCGCCAGTGGTCTCCCAGCCCTGGCTTCCTGACCTTACCACCAGTTGCCTGGCCTTGCCTCACAGCCTCTCTTCCTGGCCTCCCAACCTCCAGCCTCACCTCCCAGCCTCCAGCCTCTGGAGTCCTAGCCTCTCGCCTCACTTCCGGCCTCCCAGCAGCCTGGCCTCCGGCCTCACCTTATTTAATAATTCCCTATTTTTTATATATACTATATAGTAAATGATAGGTAATAAAATTAATGGTCTACAGAATTTTATTCTTTTTTATTTCTTATTTTCATTTATTTTTATTTTTAATTGCTCTTTTATTTTTAGTTATTTATATTTTCATTTTTTTTATTTTAGTGTTCTTATTTTTACTTTTTTGTTTAATTTATCTATTTTTATTTTCAATTATTATTTTTCCTAATTAATGTTAAAAATTAAATGCTAAAAATAGTGAATAAAATAAATAATAAAAGCAATAAAAATGAAATTTATAATAACTAAAATATATTGATAGACATAAAACAAAACAATTAATAATAAATATTTATTATATATTTCTTTTTACTGTCATTTAAGTTTTTTCTTTATTTCTTATATTTTCTTTAATTTAGCTATTTAATTGATCATTTATTATTTTATTTTTAATAGGCCTTTTGTTTTTATTTTTTATATTTTCATTTTTATTTCATTTTAGTGTGCTTATTTTTACTTTTTTGTTCAATTTATCTTTTTTATTTTTACTCTTTAATTTTCCTGTTTAATATTAAAATTTAAATACTAAAAATAGGGAACAAAAATAAGTATTTATTTTATTTTTATTGCTTTTATTATTTATTAATATTTATTTGTTTTATTTTATTTCTATTAATATATTTTAGTTATTTTAAATTTCTTTTTATTGTAATTTAAATTTACTCACTATTTTTAGTAATTAAATTTTAACATTAAATAGGAAAATTAAAAATTGAAAATAAAAATAGATAAATTAAATATAAAGTAAAAACAAGCACACTAAAATAAAATAAAAATGAAAATATAAATCACTAAAAATAAAAGATCAATTAAAAAATTAACCAATTCAATAAATAAAAGTAATAAAGAATAAAATTAAATGACACTAAAAAGAAATGTATAACTAAAATATATAGACAGCAATAAAAAACAATTAATTAATAAAAATAATAAAACAAAAATATGAAATATATAATGAATGAAATAAATATTTATTTTTATTCACTATTTTTAGTATTAATAGGTAGGTAGGAAATTTAAAAATAGAAAATAAACATAAATAGTAAAAACAAACACAAATAAAATAAGAATAAAGATATGAATAAATAAAAACAAAAGATCAGTGAAAAATAATAATAGTAAATAAATAAATAAAATTAAAATAATAAAGGATAAAATTAAATGAAAATAAAAAGAAATTTATAAATTAGTAGAAATTAAAAAATAAATATTAATTAAAACTGAAAAATATAATAACTGAAATAAAAATTAAATACTAAAAATAGTAAATAAAAATAAAAATTTAACATTAAGTAGGAAAATTAAAAATAGAAAATAAAGATACATCATTTAAACAAAAAAGTAAAAATAAGCACACTGAAATAAAATAAAAAAGAAAATATAAATAAATAAAAATAAATGTTTAATTAAAAATAAAAATTAAAAAATGACCACTTAAATACATAAATTAAATAATAATGGAAAGAAATTTATAGTAACAACTACATTTTTATAAATATAACAACACCACCATAATTTAATAATAAATAAAAAAATCAAACAAAACCGATTATATAAAAAATAAAATAAATGTTTATTTCTTATGTTATCTAATTTATTTAATTATTTTATTATTATTTTAATTTATCTTTTATTTTTATTTATTTATATCTTTATTATTATTTTTGTGCTTATTTTTACTTTTTACTTAATTTATCTATTTTAATTTTCAATATTTAATTTTCCTACTTAATGTTAAAATTTAAATGCTAAAAAAGTGAATAAAAATCAATATTTATTTCATGTCTTATATATGTCACTTTTATTATTTATTAATATTTATTTGTTTTATTTCTATTTCTATTTTTTATTATATTTCAGTTTTATTGCTTTTATTATTTATTATTATATTTATATTCCTATTATATATTTATTTATTATATTATTAATTATATGTACCATTTAGTAATATATATATATTGGTTTTGTTTCATTTTTAATGATATATTTTAATTATAAATTTCTTTTTATTGTCATTTAATTTTATTTTTTATTATTTTTATTTATCTAATTGGTCATTTATCATTTTTATTTTTCATCTATCTTTTATCTTTATTTATTTATTTTTATTTTGTTACTATTTTTATTTTATTTTATAATTAATATTTATTTACTTTTAGTTTATTTTTTATTTTATTATAGTGTTTTATATTGTATTTTATTTTCATTTGCATTTATTTTACTTTATGGTCATTTAGATAAATATAGTTTTAGTCTTTTATTTAGATTTTTCTTATTTTTATTTTAGTTTGTATGTGTTTTGTTTATTTTTATTTTTCTGAATAAACTATATATATATATATATATATATATCATTAGTGTATTCATAAATGTAAATGGCAATAAAATACTTAGTTATACCTCGGTCATATTTTTATTTTTCTCTTATTTCATTTTTCAATTATTTTTTTATTTATTAAAAATATTTAATTTTATTTTTTCTTTATCTACTTCTGTTTCACCACGGAGTGGCCAGGCTGGAGGGGAGGGGGGGAGCTAAAAAGGGGGGGGGGCAACTCAGGAGGGAGGAAACTGGGCCAGAAGCCACGGTGTGCGGCACGCCTACCTCCGCCCGGAGCTGGCTGCTCTGGAGCAGTTTACACCATTTGTAAGCGTTGTAATTTAACCTGAAAGTTGTGGTTCTCGGAAGGGGTTAATACAGCACCAAGAACGAATTTTTTTTGGGGGGGGGGGGGGGAGGTTTGCAG
>ML685868.1:4923049-5073521 GCA_007922175.1 Pelusios castaneus
GTTCAAACGACGGGTGGGTACCCAGTACTGGGTCGCAGAGTCACAGCGACCTGGGTTGTGCCCACCAAAAGCCTGGAATGCATTGCTCAAAGATGTAGTTGTTGGGATGCAGACTTACTTAAATGCTTTTTCTCAATGGGGGGGTCTTGAGCGGGGGGGGGGGGGGGGGAACCCAAAAACCCCCAGCCCACGCACGCCCCCCCCCGGCCCCCCCCCCAACGCACACACCCGCGGGCGTGCGCATGCGCACTCCCCCCCCCCCCAACAGCTGCATGCAGTACCAACAGTCTCCACCAGAGGGCACCCTATGGCAGTGGTTTTGAAACCACAGATCAGGACCCAGTATTGGCTCACATCGCCCCAGCTGTTGCCATCCAACACCTGGACAGCATTGCTCAAAGCTATAGGTTTTTGGGGGTTGCACGACATATATGCTTTTTTTTAACAGGGTCCTGCGCCGGGGGGGGGGGGGAAACAATAAAACCACTGCTTTAAATAACAGAGCCCAAAGTCACTGTGAAAAGGCCACTATTTATGCGTCCTCACATTCTACAACCAGCTGTGCCTGAGCTGGTGGTTTAACGAAGTCGTATTTTAGAGCAGCAGTAAAGACATCAGGCCTTACTAAGCAAGTGCTCCTGCACAGTTGTAGTTTATTGCCCATATGTACGCTAACAACACCGCCTATGGCCTCACAGCTTTGCTGTGTAACATTGAGAACGCCACATACCCTCCCACCACTCTATTGCTGCTCTTCATTTCTTCCACTGGCCCTGATGCTTAGTCTTTGCTGACCTCTGGTGGCAGTAATTGCTAATTAATCTGGCTAAAAAGCTGTAGTCTATAATACAGGACAAAGTGGCTCCTGCTCTCCACATTGCTTCTGGCCATGTACAGTGGGCCAAGGCAGCTGGTGATGGGCTGAATGGCAGCCTGAGCTGGTGTGGTTGAGGTGGATTGAATGGCTGCTTGAGTGGCTTGTCAGTGACGTCGTCTTTTTCTGCCCAACATAACTCGCATAGGTTCCCTGATCCACCCGTAGCGGCACATCTATGTAGCAGAGTGCGGGCTGTAATGCTTTCCTGTACCCAGTTTACATGTAACGGTGCGTTACCATCCTATCACACGGGCTTCGCTGTGCTTGGATCAGCCCCTCGTTTGTCAATATTTTCACAAAGTTTAACTGCTCACCTACATAAATTATTACTTTTTTATAAATTGCCACTGTTTAATTATTACATTGTCATATTGTTACGCGTTAATTATAATTGTCAATGTATTTACATTTTAAACGCAGCTATTATAACTAGGATATCAAACAAATTTCATTAAAAGAAAATGCATTAATGATTCATACAAACTTTTTATAAATTACAGCTGGCTGAGCATGGCCATTATCTCCTTCCTTCAATTTTGTAGCACCCACCGAAAATCACAAAACGCCCACTAGTGGGCGGTATCACCCAGGTTGAAGAGCACTGCTTTAGACCTGCCTCCCCCCCATGTGATAAGGTGATGCCAACACATCCCCTTTGCCAGGCTCCTTGAGCCCCATGTTCCTGCTACACCTAAAGATGTGCCCGCAGCTCATACTAAGCAAGAGGGAATTATTAACGCACCTTATGTTCGTTGTTGGTTGGTAAGGCCTTTGGCTTTGTAGTGAGGCAAAAACCCTTAATTGGCAATGGCTACAGCCAACCTGAGCCTTTCAACCAGCCGGGTCTTCCTGGAGGCCCAGAGCACAGCTGCCGCATGCAGAGCCAGTAGCACCCTGCCGTAACTGGAGTACGATCACCACTCCTGTCCTCCATTCTCCCTTTATTTTATTTATGAATCATTTTTATTTAATTTTATATCTAAAATATTGTATATTTAATTTATTTATTGAATTTATATTTTTTATTTAGTATTTGTTTGATTGATGTATATTTTATTTTATATATATTATTATATATATATGTATATATTATTATATATGTATATTTTATTTCCCATTTATTTTCATACATTACAGTATTTTTTATTTTTATTTATTTATTTTTTGCTGTTTATAAGTCCCACAATTCTCACACGCCCAGCCCATCTGCCACTGAATGGAAGACGTTGGGTTAAAAATGACGGCACTTTTTTCAGTTCCAAGTGTTTTACTGTTGAATAAAAGTTTCCAGCATGAATCATCAGGTCCCCAGATCACATCTCCAATTCAGTAAAGCCTGGCTCTAGTCCAACATGTATAACACTCCCAGTAACTTCAGACTTGTCCACCAACATAGCCAAGCTTAGCAATGATTTGCTAGATGACTATTGTGACGCTCGACCATCCCAGCACACCATATTCCCCAAAGCCTTGCACTTATATGTTCTGTGCCTTGTGTGCTATTCTTTTAAAAGTGTTGTTCTGCTGAACATGAATATGCCAGTGGATGGTACGCACTGCCATGGTGTGTGAAGTTATCAAATACTGCTGAAAATGCTACTAAAACAGGTGGCAAGCTGGAAACCTCACACAAACAGCCTTTCAGGCACATCAACGGAGTGGCCCGACATGTTGCTGGCTCCCTCTCACCCATTTGAGAATAGATTCCACTAACAGGGATAATTTACCGTGGAACTTCACATACATAATGAAGTGCTGACTGACCAATGAGGATGACTCCCCAGGTCACAAGCACAATTGGTCCAGCAAGCTGGAAAATACGGTAAAAGAAGTTACATCGTGACTTGTTCTCATTCCCCACAACTCAACACCTGGAAAACAAAGACCTGGAACTGGGAGACGGGATCCCAGGCAGTAGAATTCCAGTCTGTATATGTAAGCCTGCTTGGGCCATATAACTGGGTCAGACTCTTGCTTGATTCAAATCCTGGCTAGTCAATAGAACTCAGATTGCAATTTTACCTTTTTTTCTTCTGTAACCTACTTTGAGCTATCTGCTTGTTATTTACCACTTCAAATGGATCTTTCTGTAGCTAATAGATCTGATCTATATTTTTCCCTAACACAGTGTGTTTTGCTTGAAGTGTTTGGAGAATCTTAGCTCAAGTTAACAAAAGCTGGTGCATGTCTTCTGCAGTTTTAAAACCACTGGTCTATGGGCTGGTTCTTTAGGGCCAGTGCAGCACTGGGATGGCTCCTAGTACTATGTTGTCACTTCAGCCACTATGCTACAGTGACAGCTTCTTTCTAAACTCTTAAGGCTTGTCTATATGTGCAGCAGGACTACTGTAGTGCTTTAATGAAGATGCTACTATGCTGATGGATGAGCAACTCCCATCAGTGTAGTTCATCCACTGGCAGCAGCTATGACAATGAGAGCAGCTTTCCCATCAACGTAGAACTCGCTCCACCAAGCATTTGGCTGGCATAACTGCATTGTTACCTCAGAAGATCAAAATCACTTGACTCCACTTTTCTTAAATTGATGGGATAAAATCTGTTTGGTCTGCCTGCCTAATATTTTTTTTTAACAAACCTTAAAGCATAGATGGAACCCTCCAATTAAGAAATGACACTAAGATTAGTGTATTCTTCAAAAACAAATATATTTATTTAGAATAATTGTTAATATGAGTCAAAAATCATAAAAATCAAACAACTGTACATTTCACATTTAACTTGGTGCAATTGTTATAGTATATATGGTACATGGTTACAATTTATTATAAAAATTGCCTCTATTACAGCATATACTGCACTATCTTTACTCTGAGGTAAACTGTTTAAATAGTTTAACAATAAAAATACTTAACATTTCATTACTTTCTGACATTATAAACTTAATAACCTGTAACATATATATTTACCAAACTAGTATAAAGATCCTTAATAATCTATGACATTCAGCACGTGTTAGCTAGGCGGTTGCTGAATGGGTACTAAAGGGAGGAGGGTTTAGCTCTTACCACAAGCATTCGGCTTTATTGACAGGCACACGTTTACATACAGAGTTAGAATTTATGAAGCTTTTCTGTTATCCCTCTATTCAACTGAACGGGGCCTTCTGCCCTGTACACAAGGATTATCTCTGGTTTAGACACAAAGCAGGGACTCAGTTAGCCTGGCTATCTAAAGCCTGGGTGCTCCTTTGTTCAGCAATGAGGGTTGCTTCTGGCTTAGACACAGAGCAGGGACTCTGTTAGCCTGGTTGTCTAAAGCCTCAGTGCCCTTGTTCTCGGCTCTTCCTTCAGCTGGCTAGTTTCATCCTTTGCCTTCTTGTTCTTTCCTTCTTGCTTTCTCCTTCTGACCTCTTCCTTCTTCCAGTCTCCCATTCCAAGCACCACAGCGCTGGCAATTCACCCATCTCCAGACAGTGGAGGAGATAACCAAAACCCAAATCCCCACATTATACTCTGTAAGAAATTGATTTGGTCAACAGGAGGGGTGATTACTCAATCGTTTGTTATCTCAAAGACTGGCATTCATTCTTCTAAACAGCCATGCACAAATCCACCTGAACATCAGCCTAAACATTTGACAATAATTAAACGAAACTGCCTGAGATTTATGCCTCTCCTGGCATAAGCACTTCAGCCTGGCTCTTGCGGTTAATATGTAGTGTTATTAAAACATCAATTATATTTAGTGCACACGAAGCTGTGCATTAGCAGAACTGCAGTCTGCTCCCTTTGATAAGGTTTACTCGGTTCATTTATCAAACAAAATGGGGATGCCGGCAGGAGAAAGGATTCTGCACTTTTTAACTCAATTAAGAAGCAGTTTGCTGAGAGGCTCCATGAGCCTCATGTCCCCACCCCACACATTTAGAATGAGAGTCCCCTGGATGTGACCAGTGGCCTGATTCACAGGAGTTTGTTTCACACACAAGTGCGTTTGTACAAGAGAGAGACTGTTTGATATGGGGGGGGGGGGGGGGAAATTAATGCTGGTGGAAGGTGTTGGATCAGCAGATAGGACAAGTTTACCATGGATAGTGAAACTGCAGCTTTTTTCCTCATGGCCCCAGCCAACCATGTGCCTCAGCCTGGTGGGAAAAAACAGTCCTAAGCCTGAGGGAGCAGACAGTACATGTACGGCACTTAAATCCCTGGCATCAGCAGCCACTGCCAACAAACGCACCAATTGCAGCTAATGGTGGGGGAGATTTTTAGGATGTGAACAGTCGCCTACAAGGTGGGCTCTCACAGAAGGTAGAAAACATCCAGTTGTCCCACTGAAAAGCTTATTCCATATGCAAAGATAAATATGGGGAATCTCTCGCCAACCAACAGAATCTTTAAAAACAGAAGATGCTTTTTAAGGGCAACTGCTGACCATTGACAGGGGACATCCTCTTGCTGCCAAACTGGGTTAGATTCAAGCCTCTCATCTACAAGTTCACTTGCCTTCCTCCTCCCCCTCCCCAGATTATCCCCAAATGCTCCCTCTTTGGTGTTTCACTATCATGCTACAATTGCTGGATCAGTATGGATGGTTGGATCAACTACCACCACCCACCAAAGACTTTCCCACCAAAGCGAAGCACCCATGAAACCAGGCTCACTAGAGACCAGAAAACACTGTTCCTAAACAGCTCAATCCTCATTCCACTCCTTTATAAATGTTATTCACTTACAAAAGAAAAATACGGGACAGCAATACCGCTGCCTCTGAAATGTGACGCAGACCCCGACAACACGCCAGCTGGAGAGACCCTGGCACTACATTAAATACGTGTTTCCCCTCTTGTTTCTTTATTACATTTTTTCACTTTAGACATCTATCTAGCTCTCAGGATTCATCCACTCTCCCCCCTTCAATCTAAGGAGGGTATATCACCTCCAGCTGTTGCTAACATTTGCATGTTTCACTAGGGCAAGGACTGTCCTTTACAGGAACTCTGCAGAAAAGTAATTTGGGTTTTATTTTTTTTAAACAGAACTGAGCATGCTTTCATATAGTATACAAAGGCTGGACTCCTGCCTTATTAATAATGGTGACGCTTCAAGTGCATCAGATTCTAATTAATAAATACTAATGATAACTGCATTGGAAAAGGCAGATTCCCATTGAACTGAGGGCCCATGTTCCCTATTTGTCTGATTTTGGTTGCAAGTTACCTCAGGTAGAAACCTCGTCTTCACGTACATTTTGTGATGCAGTAGTAAGAACACGGGGATGGCAGTGCTGAAAAACAATCAACAGCCACTGGCAACAGATGAATGTTCTTCAGCTTCCTCATGGTTCTATTTATAGAGAATGCCACTACACTTGGACACTGTAGCTGATCGCTTACTTACAAACCCTGTTCTTTGAATGCCTAGCACATACAATCGCTAACATGGGTAATCTACACCTCTACTCACTGGGAATGGTACCTCCACCTCTGTTTCAGAACAGGGACACATCTGCTTTCTCTAGTCAGGAAGCTATTACTAAAAAGAATACTACAACCGCTAGTCCAATGCTTTTCAAACTTAGGGTCGGGACCCAGTACTGGGTCGCAGACCCTCAGGCACTGGATCGCGGCACCCCCTGCTGCTGCAGCCAAAAGACTGGAGTTCATTGCTCAAAGATGTAATTGTTGGGTCACGGGCATAAATGATTTTTTTCAACTGGGTCCCGAAGAAAAAAGTTTGAAAATCCTGGCCCTTGTCTGCTTTCCAAAACATCAAACCATTCTGCAGACTCCTGGTTTGGAATGTGATCAATAGATGCATTTCCCCTTTCCTTCCTCCCAATGTACGTCACAAACAATTCAACCTGCCTCAAAGCTCCAACTGGTATTTGCACATTCCTCTCTTTCTATGTGTGGTTCTTAATTAAAATTGATAAATATCTTTTTAAAAAAACCCAGGTCACTTGGATTTTAACTAGCAAAATAGAGAACTGCTCCATCCCTTATCGGGAGCCTAGGATGGCTTTTGATATTTATTGCCTTTAAATGAATGGAAGTTTAGGAAAATAAACCGAAGGCAGTATATTGACACACAAAACAATGGAGGGAGAGGGGTGGGAAGGGGAAGTTTGATTGAAGTTGGTTTTCAGAAAGGTGCCTTTTGTGCCATAACACGCCTCCCCCACTTCAATCTGATAAAAATCAAATAATAGCAGCAGTGATTTATGCCCCTCTCTGCCTGTACTTCAATCTTGCCTTCCAGTTAATACGTAGTATGATTAAAACATCTATAATCTTTAGTCTGCAGGGACCTGTGGAATTGTAGCAGCAGCGGGTGTGCGGGCTGATAAGGCTTCTTCTGTGACTGCAGACAACGCAGCCAAAACTTTTAATATTTATAACTTCTGATTTCCTGATGCCTCCCATGTGGGGAGGGGGGAAGTTGAAAGATTAAAAACTCCACAAAAGGTTGGAGGAAATCTTCTCAAGGACAAGATGGTCCGTAGGAAGGGAAAGGATGTTTCTGTCACCAAAGTAACCAGTGCAAAAAGGGCTTTTAAACAGCGACTGTTGTCAAATTTAGAAAACAGATTGTAGCTGTTGGGTGGGTGTGGGGTGGAAACTCTGCTACTGTTCTGCTTGCTCAGCACCTGGCACCGTGGAACCCTAATCCGTGACTGGGCTCCTACCCACAACCATAATAATACTATTAATAACAGCATTTATTAATTTTTAAGTCTAATTGAAGCCACTTAAGCACATATTCAAAATTAAGCATGTACAGTTTTCCTGATTCAGGCCTGAAAGCCAGGGGCGATGTTCAATAGCACTTAGGCGTTCCCTATAGACAAAACCACGTTGATCTGTGATCGATTGAGCGGGCAGTGTAGACCTGCTCAATCGATCCTGGAAGCTCTCTCTGGTCAACTCAATGACTCCACCCCTCCAAGTGGAGCAAGGTTGCATCAACTGGAGAGTGCTTCAAGGTGATGCAGCCGAGTGCAGATGGTAAGGAGTAACTAAGTTGGCGGGAGATACGTATTCTGCTGCATGTAGAATGTGTATCTCCCATTGACTTAGCCCTGTAGAATAGACCTGGCCTCAGTGTTTTCAAGGCCAATGCCAAATGCTTCTGAACACTCCACCTCCAGCATATGGCTCCTTTTAAAAAAAAGCAACATTACTTATCAGGCTGACAGTGGTATCAATAAAGAGCACCAGGGCCTGAAAATCTCCATTGGTGCAAATACAGAGGGAAGGCTTTCCAGAATTGCTGCCATTTTCTGCAAAAATCTAAGCTTCTACTTCCTGACTCTCATTTCTCTTGTTCCAATTCCTTGCCATTGTGAATACCAGAATGGAGCCATAATACCTTCTCCAAGTTCCTTTAGCACTGGTGACACCCAAATCTGTCTCAACTGTAGCGGTAACCGTATCCATTCACTGAGCAATACATCCACATGCCTTCAGAACAAAAGGGAAATGCTTTTCAAAAACACGTCTGTCAAGACAGATCCCCCCCAGGAATTTTCAGTTTCACCATTTTCCAGTAAGTTTTGTTGAAAAATCCCCAGCTGGCTCTGCTATTGTATTATCAGGTTTTTTTTATATTTTATTTTATTTTAAAAAGTGCTTTGTGTTCAGTTAAAATTGTATGGATCCTTATTCTCATCCTCTCCCACAATGGATGCTGTGGCTACTTATTCAGTTTGGCATTCAGCCAAGCAGGGAAAAAATATCTGAATCCTCCGTTCCCTTTTGCCCTCCTTGATATGATTCTGACTGACAGCAACTGAACAAGCCAGTTTAGAATTCACACTGCCAGCAGCACCAGCTGCTTTTCTCATTAATACAGGTTACAAACAAGAGTGGGCATGCAGAGCTGGCACAATGCTAGACACGCTCCCCCAGCTCATTATTCTTTGATTTATTTCTAAATGCCCTCACTTGTTCCAAAGTCCAGGGTACAACAGATCCGAACACACCGCACTGGTGTTTGCCGGAGAGCACTGATGTGATTAACAGAGACAGGAAAGTGCTGCTGCAGTCAAAGGGGAATTAAGAGAAACCTGACCTCACCTGGGGTGAAATTCAGAGGCCCAATCTCATTTAACCCCTTCTAAGATTTCAGACATGGCCCTACACCAGAATATCCCCCTCGGGCACCTACTTGTCCCTAGCAAATCCTTGCGGATTCCTGTCACACGTTTCCGATAGCATAAGAGGCGCACTAGATTCCTCAGAATACTGGTGGGGTGGTATCAATTTGACTAGTGAGGAAAACGGCTTCCCCTCCTGCCAGAAATATCCTAAGTAGGCGTTTTCAGCTCATGGAATAGTGCAAACAAGAATCCTTGCAGCCCAGCCCAGCGTCACACTAAGGCAGGGTTCGGCAACCTTTGCTGAGCGCTGTGCCGGCCCCTCCTCCTCGACCCTCAGCTGGTGCCGACGATCCACTCGTGGAAAGAAGCCACCTGGAGGGGCTCCTCTCGGCAGCGTGCCTGGGGACCCCTATCCCCCACCACGCCATGGAAAGAAGTTGCCTGGAGTCACTCCTTTTGGTGGTGGCACACCACAGAGAGGAGCCGCTCTGGGCAGCTTCTTTACATGGTATCCTGGGGCGTGGACGTGGCAGGGATCTCCGCGCTGCAGCCGCCCCTGAAAGAAGCCACTTGGAGTGTCTTTTGGTGGTAGGAGTGGCAATTTCTGTGGCGCCACAGAGGATGCCGAGTGCCGCTCCGAATGGGCTTGTTTGCCACTGTTTGCACGCGTGCTGGGGGTTGTCTGCCCCTGCACTAAGACCTTACCTACACACAAAAGTTGAATCAATCGGCCTATTCGCACTAGGCCCGCAGTGCAAGGCCCTGCACAAACACACAACCCCACCTCTACTACAGACACAATGATAAGGATGGAAGAGCGCTTCGAATGGTGTCGGAGATCATTCCTGGACAAGAAAGGGAGTAAACAGTGACGGTTTGAGACACTTTTCAATCCACACCAGGCCTGTATTAACCAGTCCCTCTTAACTGCCTTACAGCAGAATGCACTCTGTGTTAACCAGGCCTAAATGTTCAGCACTGAAAATACAAGCAGTGTCTGAAGGGGACTATATTTTATAAAGAATTCCTGAGAAGCAAACGATTTGGGGTTTAAGGTAAAATCTGTTTTCCTTGCAGCCTCAAATGCTTACAAAGAAGGCTATACTTTCATGTATTCTCACCCCCAATGTTCGTGCATCTAGCAATTCCTATTCTTGTAAGGCATTGGAAGGAATTACTCCAAACCAGGGACCCTCTGAAATTGATCCCAGGATCAAACAGAATTGAGTGAGATTCAAATGCCAGCACCAGATTCATTTGCATGTGCAGATTAGCCAAGGCAAGTTGAGGGCCGTGAGGACCAGGAAGGGTTCATTTTAACAGTGGTTAACAACACTGAGGCAGGGTAGCAAAGGTCACACATTTCAGCCAAACTTCTCTAAGCCAAGACACAACAGGTTAAAAATCTGACAAGTTTATTCAAGAACATATGAGATACTTACACGCCTCCCCTCCCCCCATTACAGATATCTGAGTCTTTCACGTCTTGAGCCTCACAACATCCCTGTGAGGTAGGACAGTTCATCCCATTTTACAGACAAGGAAAAGAGTTACGGTGTGGGACTCGAACCCAGGACTCCTAAGTCACAGACTAATGTCACAACTACTGCATCATCCCTCCACCGATACCAGAAGACAGGGAACAGAGGTCAAGGAGACCAGCTGAGACCACAGTCCTTCCTTTGCAAGCAAGAGGCCAATAACGAAGGTGAGGAAGAACCAAATTCAACTAGCGCTGAGCACTGAACTCGCTAAAGATCCCTTGAATATCCCAGCCAAACACTTTGGAAACTTAACTGAAGTGAAAACAGCAGAGGTGCTGGAGAGGAAAAAACCGCAGGACACAGGCTCAGCACTGTACTCTGGGAACTAGGATCATATCTCCAATGGCCAGGGTTTGACAAAACCCAGGAGCCAGGTCACCGTGGCAACTGGGGTTTGTAGCCTGGCTCCTAGCACTGCTGTGGAAATGGAGCAAAAGAGCACCCTCTGGTGACCAAAAATAAAATTGCTGGCACCTAGCTGGGAGCCAATTTTGTCAAGCCCTGCCCACCAACAGAACCTGTCTGTTAAATTCCTTTTAAATGGCCCTTGGCAATTTGCTACTTGTTTCAAACCTAACAGCTTGGAGAAAATGGAAAGCTGGACACTGTTAGAAGACACTATCATAGGATGTATGCTGAGCATGGGATTTCTATCCCTTACCAAGATTAGGTCTCTACCACCTTTATCTGCTTCTTGCAGGAGATGGAGAAACATTTTTTTTTTAATTTTTGCAAGATAGAGCTAAAAATTAACTTGTGCAACTTGCTAAAGACCACTGGCTCCCACTTCAAAGAGACGATTCCCATGCCTGAAGATAAGCCTGTGTTTAGCTGGTCCTAATGCTGCACACTTGCAAGATGCAAGCCCAAAGTCAACAGCAAAGGAAATTCCTGCATTGTTTCTGGAAATCAGAGTCTGGGACTTTACCAAACCATTCAACTAGCTGCACCAAACAGTCGAAAGATACTATTTACATCCTGACAGGTATTCAGGCTGCGACTGACCTCATCCCTCTTCCTCCAGGTCCTAAATGGTACTACTTTTAACTTCAACTTTCAGCACTCTGGGAAGCACTGCCTTCTCCTGCAGTTCAGCTGGGCGTTTAGCCACAGTAATCTCTAAGATTTCACTCATTTTCAAAGCAGGTAATATTCTGCTAAGGCAACTTTGTGCCAAGCAACTGAGGTGTATGCAAGAATTTGGTCCTACTGACACTACAGTAGATGGAGTTAGTGTCGTCTGCAAACTCGAGTCTGTTCTTTCAGCTTCTGCATAAAGGAGCCAAAACCCAGTAAATGTGAAAATTTACAGTAATTCTCTGAATAAGCTAGTTTCTTACTAGCTGAGGTTTGGCCAACAGATGCAGATAGCGAGGGATGCAGTGCCATTCACCTGACACTAATTTACAAGCCATAAACTGAGATCACTTACAGCTGGATCATCTCCTCCACTATAAGAGTGGAGCCACTTGTGGAGTGAAACATGGACAGAACCCAGGCCCAACGGGCTGCGACGGTCCCTACTTCTTTCACATCCACTCACCCTGATGCCAATATGATGAGTGTACTGTCAGAGCTGGTAGGGTCCATCCAATCTCGTATCCAGTCAATGATAGTGACCAACAACAGACACTGCATGGGAAGGTGCAAGAACAATTATGGAATATCTGCTCATAGGGCAGGGGTGGACAAAATTGGCTCACAACTAGGTGCCAGCAATTTTACTTTTGGTCACCAGAGGGTGCTCCTCCGTTGCAGTTATGAAGTGGAGCTAGACAACAGGCTACTAAAGCTGGTCACCATGGCAACCAGAAACATATATTTGCCAAGGCCTGCTATTGGGAAAGTTGAAAGTTTCTGTCTAAGCCCAGGCAAGAGGTGAAGGTAAGATGCAAAAAGGAGTCAATGAGAAACAAAGTGTCTGTTATGAAGAGGAGTGGGAAAAGTCCGTTTGTGGAGGCTGAAAAACATCACAGGAGCATCTCAAAAAGTCCAACCATCAACGTGGAGTTTACAGCCAAAACTCAATGGAGCTAGTCATGAAAGAGCCATGTGTGTCTTCCACAGTCAGTCAGCAATGCAGTATCACTCTAATGCGAAATGCTCTGCAAAGAGACTGTTCTTCTTGCCAAACAATCCTCTCACTTGTTCAAACTCCAGTGGTACACTGGTGGCCTTCTTCTTCAGTTCTCTGTCAAAAAGCTATTTAAACAAAGTTAAACATTTTGTGTTTCATTAGAAACCTGTAGCGAAAGGTGTGGGTTTGGTTTTTTTTGGCAGTACCAATTCCCTCACGTAAGGCAGGACGTACTCCCCCACACCCAGAGCTGGAAAGGGGAGAACCAGGGATTCCCTAGGTCTTTTTGGTTATGTTACAATGAGGAAAAAAGAATCAGTTTTTAAAGGCGGCAGTACAGAAGCAGACAGAGGTTTAAGAGAGCTGAACACTTCATCTCACAGCACAGGGAGCAACGGGAAGGTAGCATCAAGCAATATATGGAAAGCAAAATTCACCCTCAGTCCAACAGTGAAGACCAATAAAGGTGGTGCTCAGAGTTCTGGACACGCCCTCTGCTTCACAGCAGATGCAGCGGCACACTCCAGTATGAAGTGGAGGGGTGAAATATAACGGCAGCTGCCATTTCTCTGGGACAAACTAGAGCTGGCAAATTACTACTAACCTAGCAACAAGTTGGTTGGAGTAATCAGGCCCTGCTACTCTCCCAGCTCCTACAACCTTCGCACCCGGCAAAGCACAGCTTAGTTTCTCCCAGAGCTTGGCTTGCAATTTAACCTGGAGAGCAAGGTGTGCACCCAAGCAGCCCACAGCTAGCCCCTTCAGCTCCTCACCCTAACCCCAGCACCCATCCATTCCCAGTGTTCAAAGACGCAGTCAGCAAACAACCCTACCTCATAGGCGGACAGCTCCAGGAGGTCTGATATGTCATCCTCTAGTTCGGACAGTGACTGGTTCACAACGGCAGCAGCTTGGGCCACATCAGGGTGATAGTGACTCTGAAGGGTCTGAAGTACCAAGAATGGGACGTTCTAAAATCACACCAGGATGAGACAAGTCCATCGGCCTCCCCCATTCTCACTGCTGGCATCTGACCCTCTGCTGATAAGTTACAGCAGCAGCTAATACTGTCAGAGACTGACTGTGGCCCAGATCTCAAAGGTATTTAAATGCCTAATAGATACTAGGCACCTCAACACCCCGGAGGACTGAGACTTTACTGCTTTAGCAATGGGGGTGGGTCAGCAGCTCTCCCCACTTTAGCGCTGATATGGAGCTTCTCCCATAACCTGTCACACAGCCCCTATTCCAGGCCACGATTTAGGGAGATCCTGCAAAGGGACACTATGCAGCGCAAGCAGGGACTGACAGGAGAGAACTACATTGCACACTGCCTGTGGCTAGGTCCGGCTCTTCCTTGCCCAAGGCACATAAACGGTTCTGAAACAGCCTGCAGAAGGTTTCATCCCTTATGCAAAAGCCCCACAGAATCAAAACAGTAAACAACTGCACCTCAGTGCATAGCGCCACGCAGAATTCAATATTCCGCTCCTGCCAGAGAACCCCATGGAAAGACTTGAAGGAGGGATTTCGATGTATTTTTCAGTTCCACAGAGCCCAATTGATTCGTCCCAATTTAGCTACACAAGGATTTAGCAGGCTCATTTTTACCCCTGGCCCTAATGTCTTCCATATTCCGTACAGGGCATTTGCTACTTTCGGTACCATCCTTTGGCACGAACTGTGTGTTTCTGGCTGAACAGCCAGACAGATGTGCACTCAGCCGTCATTTCCTCCACAGAAAGGCAGCCCAGCTCTTGTGAAATGATTTGTCGCTTGCTCCTCAGTTCCTATGGTAATGCAAGGAGGACACTGGCTAGGAAGTCATCTCATTTCCAGCCGGGTTGCTTTAAGTGATCCTCCCACTGTAAAGTCATGCCGTAGAGGGGGCAGGAGGGGACCCTGTGTCCTGCACCACCAGGTTACTGATGGACTTACCTGTAGCTCCCAGAGGGAGCTCTCCAAAGCCCTGCTTTCAGATGGTTCTTCCTCATCCATAATGTATGGATCTTCTGACAGATCTGAGAGAGAGAAATAGAAACATCTATACTGGACAATTAATAGCCTCCCTATATCGGGGCGGGGGGACACACCAGAATAGATCAGTATCAGAAACACAGAAAGCAGCAGACACAGCTAGGTTGGGGTAAGAAAACCTATCCAACATGCCTGCAGTTGAAGAATAAGCCTGCACTGATATGAGCTGGCAGACCTTGTACTCCACACAGTGGCTAAATCTGCAGAATGAAATGAATGTTAACGAGGCTAGAAGGTGACTGTGAGAACTGGAGGCAAGATGTCAAAACAGCTTGAAACCAAGCCAGGAGTCTTACACAGCCCCATCTTGTCCAACACCATTATCAATCAACCAGTTCACGGAAAAGGCAATAAAGGCAACGGAGGTGGTTAAGCCAAGCTGGTGGGAGAAATACTGGAAAACTAAGGAAAGACCTCCATTGTTATACATCTTCAAAATTGTTTTCATTCTTTATTTTATGCACAATAAATTCTGCCCTAGGGAATCCAAGAAATAGATTAAAACTGTTCAGAAAATGCCCACCACTTATGCTCGGAAATCTGGCCCCTTAAAGTTTGTCAATGTGGGCACCAAAAAGCACCCGTTCTTTGCCCATATACCAATCCACACAAACAACCTCTTAAAGCATTTATTTAGAGGGAAACTAAGAGAAGGCCAGGTTTAGCAGCTAGATGTCAGAAGTCTTGGGTCTCTATATTTATGGGTTCTTTCAAAACATACATTCCAACAGTTCAGTGCCATTGTGAGCGCGTATGTGTGCATGCACGCGCTTTGGGGGCGTGGGTATATCAGGGCCTTGAGCCCACACAAACTGGGAGTTATCGTTGTAGGTCAATACGCCTGCCTCTAGCCTGGGGCCTACAGGCATTCTCAAATACAGGCATTCCTGCCTGTAAGGCAAAGGAACACGTAGGGAGTCGTAGCATCAGGACAGGACATGGCAGGGACTCTGTGTTTCTACTGGTGGAATGACTGGGAAGAAGACACCTGCAAGGAGCAATAGCTCACTAGAAAGCAATGGAGAGCTCTGATAGATAGGACTGTGAAGTCTTGGAGACAAACAAGGGACCATGAGACGATTCTGTATCTTTGTTAATAAAGCCCAGGGAAGAGACCTAGAGGTGGGATTTCAGCTGGTGGACAGGCCCACTTGTGAACTCTTCAGAGAGTGCTGCAGGCCCCCTCTCCATTCCCCTATTACCTTCAGGTCCGCCGGGTCTGTGCACAAGAATCTTGCAAGCTGGGTGCCTCCGGAAAAGGTTGCAGATAAAAGGAATGACCATCAGCAGAGCCTGGGGAGGAGCAGTGAGGGCCAACCTAGAGAGGCGCTTTATGAATGCTGCCACCAGATATGCTGGCAAGTGCCTAATGGAAACAAAAAGATGAAGACGACATCCAAGTGTAAAAGCCTTAGAGGGCTCTTGACGGCAGACAACACAGGCAGTTGCTGAGAGCACGTTTTCCATGCAACATGACATTCTCGGATAATGAAAAGATGCCACAAGCAAAAACTCTTAACCTTTTCTTTTAGCATCTTTTAATTGCATTGCTAATGAACAGCGTAAACACAAGCTCAGATTTGCACTGGAGCCTGGCATCCAAGTGCCAGTGAAAGTCAACGAGTTGTGCCATTGACAACCATTTCTCCTCTTTCGGTTAAATGATTTAACAAGCGGTTTTCTAAGTGGAAAGGCCAGAATCGAAGGCTCATGAAGCATTCTGGTTTCCAGTATTTTAATAGTCTATGCACTTCTCTTCTCCCTCTTTCCAGGGAACAGATCTTTTGGCGTTTTCTCTCGACGTGCTTAATATTTCAGGTTTCACTGATCTCTGATGAACGCTCATGCGTGTCCCCCTCCCTCCTCGCGTCTTTTGATCGGCATCTGTGGCATCTCTTTACAGATATTTCTAGCAGAGACTGACGCATAGCTTTGTACGAGGCAATCTGCAGGCAACCTTTGCCAATTTGTGGGTCCTTGATTATGTAACCTCAATAACGTCCTTTGAATAATGTTTTGTGTGTATGTAACAGGTACAAAGGGTAAAAGTCATAGTGATACATTTATGAAATATCTTTAGGACGAAGCTGAATGATCCATTTGTCAGCGGAGACCAAACCTGCCTGTGATGCCCGAGATGTGTATGTGACAGTTTTCCTTATTTGTACTAATCAATTCCATTTTACATCACCAATAAGCTAAGCGAGGCACTTCCTCGGAGACAACAGAGCGAGGATTAGAGATGAGTTACAGCTACTCAGCCCTGTAAATTAATACACCCCCTGCAAGGCTCGGCAGGTATTCAGAAATGCACTACTTCTCCTGGCTTGTTATTTACCACCAACAGGCAAGAATGTAAAACAAAGGAATTCATACTGATGTGGTGAATCACAGGCCTGGCTACTCTTGGTCTGTCATCACCGCAGCACAGTGGGCGAAGCAGAGCCTCAAATTAAAGCAGGTTGTTTATCGGTTTTCTTCCTTCCTTGCACTGAATAGGCTGTGTTAAGATAGGCTGTTGAACCCATTCACTTCCCTGTTAACTACTGGCCTTTCCTACCTAATTTCTCACCAGCTTTACTGCCTAAGGTCTATCAAACCTAGCAAGTGCTCTGTAGGCTGATCTTACCACGGGGAGAACGGCCTTTGCTCACCGTTTTCAGTTACTGGTTTAAAACAGCATCAGAACAACTGCAGAGCAGCGTAAGCTCAAAGGACTGTAGATAACATTTAGATACAGAACTGCACATGTACTTTCTTAACATACACAGGCATAGGAGAGAGCTTCAAAAAAATCTGCATGTGCAAAATTATGGGAACAAGGCAAAATGTTCTCAAGCCCAGTTTCCTACATGCAGCTTACAAGAATCTGACCCTGCACACACAGCAGGATGCTCTACTCAGCACTCACAGAACTGTTCAAGGACAGTCTCTGGTTGGATGGAAACATGGGGGAAGGGAATAACTGGTCATATATTATAAAATGGGTACTTACGATGAAGACAAAAATAAATTGGCTAAATGGAAAAACCGGGCTCGGTACTTCACGTGGTATATGGAGGGGTCTAAGAGGCTGTACAGCTTTTTGTAGAAGTCTGGGTATTCCCTGTTAGGAAAAACAAACGTGTAAATTCTTGATTTGTAAGCGACTTGGACTCTTACAGGCACATTGTCATTCTGTGGCCTAGTTATGTGATATACATTATAACCTAAACTCAGACCCTATCTTTTCTCAAGGGAACTCCTCCTTTGGCCTCCTTCAAATGAGTTGATGCCAGCTACAACCCGCTCCAAAGCATGTGACCCAAGCCTTACTAAAACATATTGCAACATTCCCAGGGATAGCAGCATCCTTATGAAAACTGCAGTGTTTCGACAAGAGGACCCAGATTTACAAGTGCCCTGCACCCTCCTGTGCAGCTGTTTAAGCTTCCATTTAGGCTAAAGTAAAGTTTAGGCACCTCAAGTAACTCAATGGAGCAAAACCCTGCAAAAATACGCTTTTTATTAAAGGAATTTTAGAGCACAGGAATCGTTTTCAGAGCCTCTTATATATGAAGCATTAACGGCAAAACTCTAATCAAACCTTCCCCTTTAAACAAGACAATGTTCTTTTTCCTTACAGGTTGTGCTGATGAATCAAAACAAATAATCCATTTAAGGCGAGAAGACTGATTGCTCCACCTATAAAAGAGTGAAGTAGGGTAGTAAGATCTGGCCAAGCTGACAAGTCATCACTGGTCTCTATTGCAAACATCAACAGAAACAGACTCTGAACGGACACAAAATTCAAAGCCTTTGTAGCTAAAGCAATTAACCTATAGGAACAGCCCCAGTGTAATGACTGGCTGTAAAATGCAAGGGATGTGAATTCCACTACAGGCATCCGGAGTCCCACAAATCATTTAAACAGCTTTTTGCTACTGAGTGGCTTTGGCCGTAGTTAAAAGAACACATTCACAAAGAGAGAGGTGCTGAAGGAGGCACAATCACGCTGTCCTAAACCCTCTTCTCCCGCAAGGGCAACATCTCGAGACAAAGACGTAAGGGTTCCACAGGAAAGTTGTGCACCTTATGTTTGGACACAGCCGGAGTGGAAGCTTAGGGCTTAAGAGATCTTTCTGCTACATGCCCCAACCTAAAGCTCTGAGCAGGATCTTCTCACAACCAAGGAACCAGAGTAAAAAGTTATTTCCTGTCAGAACCCCAACAGGTACAGGTAACCAATTTGTCTCTTTACCTCACCTTCTAGGGCCCTGAAATTTCACCTATTTTCAATACTTTCCTCAAAGTTGCTTCCCTGCCAGCCAAAAGCAAACTCCTTCCTATTGCATCTGCCAGGTGGGTCACTCTTTAAATCACCCCCCAAAAAGGCTGAGAGGATGCTGCCCGTGAAGAAAGAAAGCTGCAGTAGTACCATGGTCCTTTGTGGGTTGACAAAGTTCACAGAAGCCTCTTTCTTTACCTACCTATGTCATAGGCGACTGTCAGGAAGTCTATCATGAGGGTGGGTTCATTCAGGTATGGCAGGATGGAGTCATGCAAAATTACAAGAACCTTTTTATAAAGGCCGGTGGGTAACTGTGAAAGAGGAAACATCACACTCAAACAGTTGTTCCAGAGAAAAAAGAAACAATACTTCATTAAATGCTGGAAAGGTTGACACAGGAAGAAAACTGGAAAAGGTTGGACAGATATTGCACGGTTTAGAGACAAAGTGCCGGCCCTGTGCCTGCAGAGAGAACCGGTGAAACCAATAAGGCTTAGTGCAGGGCTTGGCTCCCGTGGAGTGACTTCCCAGGTCGAGGTCCCAAGCAGAACTCCATTCTTTTAAGGAAAACAAATGAGGAGTTTTGGGGCACCTTAAAAACTAACAAATTTATTTGGGCATAAGCTTTTGTGGGCTAGAACCCACTTCGTCAAATGCAAGACCACAAAAGCCTATACCCAGATAAATTCGTTGGTCTTTAAGGTGCCCCAAAACTCCTCATTTGTTTTGCTGAAACGGACTAACACGGAAAGGAAAAAATATCAGGGCGGGTTTATGAGTGGATGGGCGGTGCAATGTGACAGAGGTGGCCTCAACTCGGCATCTAAACCCACATCAAAAGCAAAAGTCAATGTGTCTGGTCTTATCCAGTCCCCACCAGCACCTGCTTCCAGTGCCAAGTGTGTTAAGTTGTGTGAATGATTTGCAGTTTTCCAGGACTGTAACTGCAGCAAGAGTTAGATTTGGCTAGATTAAAGCAAGAAAGGCCTCCCAAACTCACCTTGTGCTTAAGAAACCCAAGCCACATCCTTTCAAAGGCTCGTTTATGCTCCTGGAGGGAGAGGGGGAAAGAAAACAGTGAATTAAACCAGGGCTCAACAAAACCTAGGCCCCAGGTCGCCATGGAGATCGGGGTTCGCAGCCTGGCTCCTAGCTCTGCTGCGGAAACAGAGGAGCACCCTTTGGCAACCCAAAATAAAACTGCTGGCGCCTAGCTGGGAGCCAAATTTGTCAAGCCTTGAACTAAACACATTGATGAAGAGAAAGTTCAACTCTGCCAAGCATCTAATGAATTAGTTACCTTTAGCTTCGATACCTTCCTTTCTTCCTGGTTAGCTGTTTAAGGGGAAAAGGCAAGACAAAAAGTTAACTTTAAATGACAAAAAACTACACCTTTCCACTGGCCTTTTAAAAACAGCCATATCCTAATTATTTCAGTGAGCCAAGTACAGCTGAGTTAAGTTGCATTTCAGGGTGAATCTACATGGCGCTGTGGACATCTGAAAAGTTTTTCATTTCAGACAGCACTATCAAATTGCTCTCATGAAGATTTTAACAGAGAAGAATTAAAAACGACGTATGATTTTCTCATGTCATTGCAGTTTGAGCTAAAATATGGATGGAATAAACTTCTCTAAACTTTTGAACTAATGAGAATTTAAGTCTGCCAAGGATGAAAAGGAGGAAAAAATGCCAGTTAAAGTGACCAAAACCAACCATGCGCAGTTAGCCTAATTTGAAGCCGGTCTGGATGTTTCAAAGCTTTATAAAACATCTGTCACTCCAGTTCCCACACCACCATTATTTGACTTTCCTCAAGTGCAGGTCTTTCTATTAGCAGATGGAGATGATACCTCCATAAAAGGTGATTCTAGGCAGCAGAAGAGGGGAAGTCCTTAAAAGCAGTCTTAAAAAAGGAGTGTAGAACAGATCTTTTGAAAATTCAGAGTCAAGACTGTGTAGAATACTTGGTTATAAAGTTCTGCATGGCAGGACTTGGATTTTGTTACATTTTTCGTCATTCTAATCATACAAGTGTGTTCTAACAAGCGAAACACACGTAAGCACACTTTCTCCTGCTACTCATATGCCACCACATGACCCTAATAGGAATACTACAAAGACTACTGACCTTGTTTTACCATGAAATTGACTAACTCATTCTCTTTATTCGGCATGCTAATGGGCGAAATGAGGGAAAACACATTCTGCTGGTAAACTGGAAGCGGAACCTGGGGGTGGGGAAAAAGATGCACAAAGTAAGAGTTGCACAAAAGGATCACTGACTGGAATGGTAGTCTATTTTACATGCAATTACAATTAATTAGAAAAAGACATTAAAACAAAGCTCTGGAAGTTAGACTTGGAGACAGATCAACACCAGACTCGTTCTTACAAACTCTCCCAGTCTTAAATTTTGCTGGTTTGTGTGAAACAGAACCTCAGTCTGAATTAACCCTGGTTTTGCAAAAAAACTTGGCAGCTGATGATAGGAAAAAAACCAAACTGTATTTACCCACTACAGAAATGAAGCTAAAATCAAAACCTTCTCTCTGAACCCTCCAGATTGCTGAGATTTGGATAAATCAGAATCCAGAGCCCAAACCAAAAGGTTTTGCAAAACCAGAAAAGGATCATCCTTTGTCTATACCTACTTCAAACTGAGGACAGCTTTTTGCAAGCATGGCATACAAAGAAAATAGGAAAAAGCTAAAAACATGCAAAGGAGCACACATCTCTCTAGGTCTCAGGCATCAAAACTGGGACCAACTAGGGTGTTCCAGACATGACTGGAGAACCCCAGGCACCCACTTTGCCTGCATGTTGCAGCTTACGAACTGAGCAATATCCAGATCCACTTCACCTAGAATGTTATAAGTACCTCTTTTGTCTTCTGCATGACTTGTCCGACATTTTCAGCAACAGCCTTCATCACGAAGTACCGAACGTCATCGTACTCCATGTATTCTTGAAAATGCGAGATCAGGAGCGAAGAGTCCTCTTCACAAGGAATTAAGTTCTCCACAATTAACTAGCAAAGGGTTTGTGAGAGGGTGGGGGGAAACAGCGAGTCAATATCTATTACACACTAATACTGTCTTTAAGCCATGAGCTACCCCAGACCTCTGTCATCTCAGAAAACACCAGAAAGTCAGGGATCCAGTCTTCTATGGCTATTGAGCATGAAAATATATTTCCGAAGTCCAAGTTTTGTGCATGATACAGAGTAATGGACAGCAACAACCTTAAATTCTGCCACTCACCTTTAAAAGCTCACGAGGGAAACTCCCCTTAAATTCAGCTTTGACCAAAGGGTATTTCCCTTCCAACTCAACAAACTTCATAAGAGTAGAGAGGGATAATTCCTTTAAAGGAGACAAAAGAAAGATTAAAGCGACATAATAAATCTTGGAGGGGCTCACTTTCGTCAGAATGAACGGGATGACAAGACAATAGAAGTCCCAGGTACATATGGTGGCCCTGGAGGTGCTGCTTGAGGGAAGAAGGCAAGAAAACTTTATGGAATGGAAAGGACGATCTTGGACAAAAAAAACCCAAATGGGATATTAGGCAATACAGAAGTTGCCGAAGGACATCTTTTATTGGTTATGTGCCTCATCCAAAAGACAGCATTTCCAGCAGTAGCATAGCCTCTAGCACCATGCTGAGACACCAATTCAAGACCGAACTGGAGAGTCAACTACTGAAGCAAACATCTTCCTTTGGGTTCGCCTCAAAAGGATTTCATCTAAGACTTGTCCCTGCCTAGTTCGCAAGTTCTGGAAGGGACACCCGGCACAAGGCAGCACGTCATTATTAAACCAACAATTTACCTTGACTTGGAAAGACTCGTGGCCCATCAGCTCCGCCAAGCAGTTGACACAGCTGTTATAACGATGCCTCATCCATATTTTGTACTTGTCTTCTGCGCTGTAGTCATCTGAAGGGAAAAATATAAAGGAAGAGGCTTCTGAATCCCCACAGGCATGACCAAAATGGACAAATCAGAGAAGCTGATCCAGTTTCTGACAGTCCTATTCAGGTCGGGGAGCAAGCTAAGGATTACAGCTGGTAGCCGCAATATAAGGCACATTCCATCCTTCCTTCAGCAACTACCTCAATATGTGAGCTTGGGCAAATTACAACCGCTCTAGTCCTCAATTTACCTATTTCTAAAAGAAGAATCTCTGCCATTTTCCACCCGAGGATCTCAAAATGCATTAATGAAAATTAGGCGTCGGCTGTAGAATAAGCAAGCATTATCCCCAGTTTAGTTAGCAAGCTGCCGTGCAGGTAGGTAAAATGACTTGCTCAAGGTCACACAAACACGTCTGTGGCAGACCTGGGAACAGAATCCAGAGCCCCTGGCTCCAAGTCAGGTGCTTTTGCGACATGTGCATCCTTTTCAGATGGTGACTAAGACTTAAAACTTATTCTTTACTGATACCTGCTTCTGATTTCACTAGAGCATGCAAATTAGAAACAGATCTGGTTAAATCATTTCAGCATCCTAGCATGAATGAAGCCTTGGGCTGGTATCAGTATGGAAGGACCGTGTCCACACTAGAGGATTGCATGGGTTTAATTACATTCACTTCTAAGGCTTGGTCTACACTTGACAGTTATATTGGTTTAGTTACGCTAGTCAGGGGTGTAAAAAAAAACAACATTCCTGACCAGCACAGCTCTGCCAATGACAACTTTTTTGACAAAGCCGGTCAGTGGTGCTTCCCATGCTGTAGGCACACCACGGGGATATGCTGACATAGGCTCTGTAGTGCAGACATCCCCTGCTCAAACTGGTACAAACCTGCATGTGGACCAGGCTTTAACTGGGGAGCTGGGAGATTTAACTTGCTCAGAAGAAAGCGCAAAGCATGGACGTTGCAATGGGATACGGCTGGGAACCTGGACCGCGCACACACACGTCTAAGACCTGGCCGGTGTTTTCCGAGAGCTGCAGAGACCAGCCAGGCAGCCCCTCATTTACCTGTGAGAGAAGGCTCCGGGTCGGGCAGCTGACCTACAAACAGCTCCCCTCTCTCCAGCAGGGCCCCAAACAAGCGGCTGCAGGTTCTGATAGCGGACAGAATGACGTCCTCCTCATCTGCCTGGGGGAGAAGAGAGCAGCAAGGTCAGAGAGCTGCTCCACCGAGAGGTGCAGGAGCACTCAAAGAGGGAGCAGAGACAGCAGGAGACCTTCCCACCCGGGCTGGCTGGGGCACAAGGACAGAGCTTGGCCGCATGGAACTCCCTAGCATAGCCGTCAGCAAAGCCTCTCCCTATGTCCCCCCACCCCCAAACTGCCCCCCACACCTGAACCCTCACCCCCCATTGCCAACAGCCCCCAGGCTCTCTGTTCCCCCATAGCCCCAATCCCCATCACTACCGACCCCTGCCCCATAGCACAGCCCCTCTCCCACTGCTACCACCCCACAGCCTGCTCCACCCCCCACCGCCCTCACTTCCCTGCCCCCAAATTGCCCCCCAGGGCCACTGACTCCCCCCAACCCCCCACTGCCAACCACCCCCAATCCCCATCACTACCAACCCCTGCCCCATAGCTCAGCCCCTCTCCCACTGATACCACCCCACAGCCTGCTCCACCCCCCATCGCCCTCACTTCCCCGCCCCCAAATTGCCCCCCACGGCCACTGACTCCCCCCCACCGCCCGGCCGCCCCCCGACCCGCCTGCAGCAGCTCCAGGATGTCGAAGACGCGGTTGGCGCAGCCCCGGCTCCCCAGCACCGACTCCAGGCTGGAGGCCAGCACGGCCGCGGCGCTCGGCCCGGGCAGCGCCATGACGGGAGGAGCCGCTCGGCCACGTGTGTGTGCGGGGGCGGGGCCGGCCCGGGCAGGGGGCGGGACACGGAGCCCGGCCCCGCCCCTGACTCCGCCCCTCCCCAGGCCGGCGCTGTGCTGACTCCACGTGGCCCGTCTCCCCTGCGGGCTCCAGCCCCCTAGGAGCCAAATCCCCCCGTCCCCAGCCTGTCCTGCACAGCCTGCGCGCCTCGCCCTTCCCCTCCGCCCGCCGGTGCCGAGCCCGACAGGCCCGGCCTGCAGCACGCCCCCTGCGGAGGGAAGCGGAGGATGGGGGAATGGGATCCGTCCCCCATTAGGAGCGCTTGCCTGAGATTCAAACATCTCCCCGCCCGCCCGTGCCTTCATCCGCCAACACAGGACCATGAGCCCCCGCCTCCCACTCAGCTCCTTGTTTATTTCCTCCTTGTTATGGGGTGCACACTGCACACGTGTCCCTGAGCACTGCCCCGAAGTTGAACCAGCTGTTCTCCCTGGCAGGGACTCCAGCTACAGGAGTAGCCCAGAACAATTTTTCTCCCCTCTGCTCCTGCCAGCTATAGGGGTAATGGTAAGGCCAGCGGTGGCAGATGGACCGACCACAGCTGATGGCCCCTTGGACCTCACTTCAGGACTCAGATCGCTGCTGAAAAGCATCTAAGGGAGATGAAGTTTCTCTTAGGGTCCCCCTGAGCTACAGGGAAGATGGGAGGAGGCAGGACATTATTCTTTGCTCCCCTCGATAGAGCAGATGCTTATGGAGAGCCAGAGGGAGCTTGGAGGGGACTTAAGGGCCTCCATGAGTCTGAGGAGTGGGGTTCCTCTGCAGGAGAAAACCAGTGAAGGGAGGGTGGGCACAATTGACAGTTTTGAAGCAAACGACAGTGGGAGAACCACTGGTACTGTAACCCAAGGGCGAACTCTCCTTAGACCCAGCACCAGCGCCCAATGATGGAATGGCCCTGCACGGACAAAGACAAGCTTCTCCACGCACGTGAGCATCCTGTTTGGGATTAAAAGCTTTAGTGTTAGTCTTTTATGCATCAATCTGGCCCGTTCAATGTTTTAAAAACCAGGCAAATCCATAGACAAATACTTTCTTCCATCCCAGGATCAAAATTACTAGCAGCCAGTGTTAGTTACTTTTAAAAGCCAATATCCTCCTCATATTAACAAAGAGCACTAGTAGTGACAATTATATTAATATACGGCCAAGAGGAAAGAATTTAGGTAACATGAACAAAATATATATTATTACAGAATGGGTGGGGATGACCTGACATAGCGTTTACTGAATGACCAATACTTTCTCTTGGCAATCTAGTGTATTTGAGGATCTGCTTATACATTTCAAAACCCTCCAATGTATTTAACAATATTTACCCTACATGGTACTGAAATGACAGATGTTATAAAAATGTACACTTTATTACACCATCAGGTAGGATACATCACTATTCATTACAATCCTACTGATCAAGTACAAATATTTATGTTCAAAAGGTATTTACAGGTAGACTGACTTTCTAACACATTCTTGAGAAAGAGACAAAGAAAAAAATGTGATTTTCATCTTCATTAACTGACAAACCTTCATTAACAAACCTGCCTCTTTAGACACTGAATCTGACCAGCACACCAATGTAGTCCACAGGTTTTTCCCCTCACTATTGCAAGTGCTCCTTCCCACAAATTTCAACGTAAGAACTGAACACTTTTGGGCTTATTAGGAAATACTTTTAGATGAGCAATAATACATGCTGTCAGTTATTTTGTGACTGCATTTTAATTATTCCACTTCCAGCTTTATTAGTTTGTCTTCTAGAGCTGCTAATAAAATTTAGGTAACAACCCTGGCTCAGGTGAAATCAGGGGAATCTAAAAATGGTTAGCTAATTTGTCCATGTACAAACTTAGTTTAAAAAAAAATTTTTTTCTACAAACTGAAGTTCCAGGGAAAAATAGTAAGATGCAGAAGGAAAGAAGTAATTGAATTAAAAAAAAAAAAAATCTGAAACTCTGCCTGACCCCAATGTTTACATTCTGGATCTAAACCAAGTGAAACACCAGCTACTTAAAACAGAAGAGCTGCTTCTGAACTTTCTCTTATTTAAGCCGCTTGGGCTACAATTTGATACTAGTAACTGTATATCGAGAGAGATAAGAACTAAAGATATGTATGTATTTTTTTCTTTTAATTAGATTCCTCCCTAAAATATTGAAAAAATTACAGAATGGGAAAAGAAATTTAAAAATCAATGTTCAGAAATGGAATGTTACCATTTCACTGAATTTTGTGCCTGTCATGCAGTTTTGTGGGCAAAGTAAAACAAGTCTATTCATCCACCAAGAGCTTTGGGAATCCTCACTCAGTGCTGTCTGCAAGAAATAGAACAGAAATCCTCCCCTCTCGCCCCGTTCTATGCAGCTTTTCGCTCATTTGTATTATAACAATAAGGCAAACTGATGTGGAGGAAGAGGCCACACTCTATTAGCGTCTAAAATACCCACCTGAAGATACATTCATTATTAGTTTAGTAAAATAATAGTACAAAAGTTAGAGTTTGTTCTGTATGCCACTGAAGAATTAGGTATATTTAAATTTTCTATTCCCCACTCCTCCATGCTGAAAGATGAACAGAAACTACTGAACATTTAAACGTATCACAAGAGCAGAATTAAATTGATGTGTTAAACTCCCATCTGTTTGCAATTTTCCAATTTGGAAGTACTATCAGAAACAGCTAAGGATCATTTCTTTAGAGATACCAATTAAACAATTATTTTACAAAAAATGGGGTACACTTTAATACACATCTACCATCAATACAGTATTTAGCACATGCCTAGAATATCCATTATCTTAAAGTGAAGTATGAGAGTGAGGCGCAGGTTGGATGCTTCAATAAACTGTACACAAAACTACTAACAAACATTTTAAAAGACTTACAAAAATGGAGGATGAACAGGTTTTTTTTCTTTTTAATTACAGGTACTTACAAATTTTCACATTTATTGGCTAAACTCAGCAGAGAGAACTTCAAATATAATTGGTTCTTCTGAGGGTCACCTCAAGTGAGAGCCACATGCAGCTTTCAGACAGGTGGAAAGGACTCTGCGACACTTGTCACACTTTGTTCTTGGTATGGCTTTGCAATGGATACGAAACGCTCATACACATTACAGCTGAAGACTGCAAATTCTTATCGGCAGTTATACAATATATTACATGGATGAATTTTACTGACATTTAAGGAATATAACCATTTTAATTTTTGTGAAGCAGGGTAGAAATTAAATGTGGATAACATTTGCATTGTATGGTTTGAATGAGCACAGAAAATGAGATCTTTGTGCTGGGGCAGAATGTGCCT
Organism: Pelusios castaneus; assembly: GCA_007922175.1. Taxonomy (NCBI): domain Eukaryota; kingdom Metazoa; phylum Chordata; order Testudines; family Pelomedusidae; genus Pelusios; species Pelusios castaneus. Next base: position 4,951,090 of record ML685868.1, read on the forward strand.
TATACGAACGTTGATCGTTTGTTTTTTTTCTGAGTTTCCACCATCAAAATCCTTCTGTTAAAAAATGAAGGGGATTTATCTTCATTTGGATGGGGATCTGCAGAAAAACAGCCCACGTTGCCATGGCTCAGCAAACACAAAATGCTGTACTTCCATGCTTTTTGTAATTTAATCATTAGTTCAGCTAGGTTTGGTGGGTGCCTTTAATCTGACAGCAGGTGTCCTCATTTGCACTTTTGCTTGCTGAGTTTGGGCTTCTGACGTTGCTGGTACCTGGCCTGGGTTCTGTACACCTGGGGCCTGAATTTGGGGAGACGCTGTTGTGACAACTTGCTGCTGTATCAGTTTCTGCTGGACCACTTGCGCTGCAGTTGTTGTTGCTGGAATCACTTGGACCTGTTGACCAGCCGTTGTCTGAGACAGTGTCACAGTTTGGGGCTGTGCCTGAACCTAAAAATATTCAGTGTGACAAGCGGTGAAACAGATGGTTCAGCATTAAACAAAGAGTTTTTCATTAATATTCTGCATCCTAGTACAGCAGTTTAGTTGATTGGATGGTCTTACTCTAACTGACAGGCAGGTAAACCAATCACAGTAGACAGTTTGGGGGCACATAAACTCATTGGCTCTTCCAGCTGCAGTAAGGAAGGAGACAGGGTACCTATAAGCCCTGTACATCACAGCTAAAAACCTTCTTGTAGTGGATCTTCTTCACCCCCCACAAGAGAGAGGGGGAAGATATGGTCATTGGACAGTCAATCATTCCAATACACTTGTCTTCTTTAGGTGAAGGAAAGCAGGGAAGAGAGCAGGGGGGTAGAAATCAAGGAAAGAGCATTAACCATTGTGTGCAAAGCCACCGGGGGGCTCTTGCCCACTGCTGCAGCAAGCTGTCTCCCCCCACTTGTAGCTTGTTCCCGGCACCTGATCTGCACAGCTGCGACCACCGCACGGGAAGACGGAATGAAGGAGTTTCCAGATGAGGAAATTCCAAATGGAGGAGCAACCTCGCTGTCTCTGCCTTCATCAGAGGCAGAATGGGGAGAGGGGGAAGTGCCGCATCAGGACAGTACCAGAGTGTCACTGTGAGAGGTTCAGCGACCACTCTGTCAGTCAAAGAGGAAACCCATCGATTGTGAAGTGTTGCAGAAAGACTGTAAACATTCATGGTCGTACTTTCCGAAGGGTTTAACTCAGGCCTAACTATGTTCCCACTAAAACTCTCCCAGCTGTGAAATGGGGCTAAGCGTGCTTAACTCCTTTGTAAAGGGCTTTGAAAAGTGCTGTATAACAGCTCTGTGTTCTTGACTAGGAACAGACTTAGATAAACACTGATCACTTCTGAAAATCCTACCCTCAGTGTTTATGTCTGTTGAAAAAGAGGAAGAGATGCTTATTGCTAATGTTCTGAAAGCCTTTATTCCAAACACTTCGAATTAACTAGCAGCTGCTTAGGTTTTCGTTTTCACTTCATCTGCCTCATCCTTGCTTGTCCCATCCCAGTTTGTGTTCACCAAAAGCAAAGAAATATTCAATGCAAGCCCCTAAACACATCTTTGGGCCCTATAATGTAACAAACAAGCTTGTAACTCTATTATTTTCCTCTATGCCTTAAATTGGACAATCGCAGAGTCGTCTGCCATTAAATAGTTACTAGGTATTTTGCACATACTACCTACTGTACATGAGAAAGAAAAACACTTTTATCCAACTAAGAAAACCTGCACTGGATTGGGTATCTTCTGTTGTGCTCAGCACGAATGACCCTTACCTGTTGGGAAACTGAAACCATCTGCTGAATATTGGCAACCGTCGCTTGCTGCTGGACCACCTGGGGAAGCTTTGCAACCTTTAGTCGTGTGAAATAGAAAAGAGGCTTATTAAAGAAAAATGACTAATACCTTGTGGGGATTTATTGTCTCCGTACACTTTGTAAAATGGATTATGAGTTTATTCTATTCTGGCGATTATCAAAACACAGGATTATTAAAAATAGGCTATTAACTAACTGTACGTTGGAAATCTCAGTTGCACTGAACTGCAGCGTGGAACTCTGTGATTGGATATTGTTGTACTTTCATCAATAGCATTAAGATCATTATACTGAAGAAATCTTCAGAAGCCAAATTTTCAACCTAAACACTGTTTCTCTGATAAACCATTAAAAAAAAAGCAAGTTAGACATTCATAAGGGTTGCACTTTACTTGGTTGTGCAGGGAAATAAGGCTTCCCCTGCTTAATCTCCGTGCTTGCCCTGCTTAGACTGTGAGCTAGCCTTGCGGAGAAGCGCAGACGCCAACTGCCTGAATATTGGAGAGACGAGGTGGGGGAGGTAATACCTGTGTTGGAGAAACAAGCTTTCAAGTTTACACAGAGCTCGTCTTCGGAGTAGAAGAGCCAGGGCTCTTCCCACTCACCACCACTTCTGCCAAACAGCTTACAGTGGGGAGGTCAAGGTGGGTGAAGTTTGATCTTTTATCGAACCGACCTCTTCGAAGAGCTCCGTGTATGCTCCAAAGCTTCTCTCTCTCACCAACAGAAGTTGGTCCAATGAAAGATATCGGCTCAGCCATCTTGACTCCGCACTGCGAACAATTTGGCCTGGATATGGCGGCAAGTAGGAGGAGTTGGCTCTACTCCTCCTCTCCTGATCAATAGTCAGAATAGCTCAGTGGGTGAACAGCTTTTGCTCCCCAAAAGCTAGGCGGGAGAGAGGGAGGAATCATGACTCTCCAAGTCACAATTTATTCTCTGACCTGCTCCTGAATACTAGAGATAACCTGGGGCAGACTATAAGGCTGAAATCTCACCCAAGGAGTTTTAAACTACAGACAGGTTTTAAGAATGTGTACCTGGTACTGAAGCCAGCGGTTAATAAGACTCTATTCTGGTTGTACTGCTGTAAGACTGTGGTCTTTGCTATTTCCTAGTTGCACATTATTCAATTCAAGGGGAGGAACTGTGCACGTGTACCTGTATCTGTGCCTGCACTTGCTGAGCTCCACCGGGTTTTTGGGCCTGGGAAATTGGAGTTGTTAGGAACTGTGGTTTAATGGCTGGCTGTGTGCTATAGGTAACCTTCTGCTGCTGTGAAGTCTGCTGTTGGGCTTGGACAGAAACTTGTTGAGCATTTATCTGGAGCAGAAAGAAAGGAAATCAGTGAGAACAGCATACCTCTAAATAAGAGACATACTGCTAATCAGCTTGCTTCAATAATAAAATTTAATTGGAGATCATTTCAGCATTAATATCTAGTAAATGGGTGTTGGTGAAAAGCCTATGGACACAGAAGATAAAACATTCCTGAAATTGCTATAAACATTTCAGAACTTCACGCAAGAACCTGCCAAGTTTAACTTGTAACAAAGTTACTGTGACACTTCCCCCCTGAAAGCAAAGTTCATGGTAAGTTTAATGTTTCAGGAATAAGTCAGTTTTGTGATATTATTGTGCAAAAAGCAAGAGGAAAATTTAACTGGTGAAAATGCAGCAGTTTTCCATATTTGGCTATAGTAACCTCCAAACTTTGTGATTTTAAATCAGTTTTGGGCATGAGAAATCAAATCAAAGCATGATTTTTTAAGAAAAACTATTAGATGCCCAAAGATAGAGGCTTATCATAAAAGTGCCTTCTCTGCCAGAATTGTGATGTCATACGTAAATCTTCTAGGAATATATATATCCTTCGGAGCCACTCACCGCAGTCTGAGCTATGAAAGTTGATGAGGAAACTAGTGAAGTCAGTAATCAGAAGACTTTGGCCAGAGATGCTGTCACAATAATGCAGAGAAACAGCAAACAAAGAAAATACCTTTTGCTGGACAGTCGCTTGACCTTGTGCAACCTGAGGTTGGATGGCTTTCTGCTGCTGTGCTGTTGGATGATGCTTGAGTTTTAGCAACTGTTGGACATGAAGTGGTTGTGCCACCACCGTCTGCCCTCCTGTAAATTAAAAAGAGTCGTCATCATCAGTTCTGCTACAATTAGAGTGCTTAAATCCCATTGGTCATAATGTACGGAGACTGAGATTCTGTCCACAAGATTTATGCACATGCTAAACTTTAAGTTCATAAGTACTTAATTTAATTACGTACGTAATCCCACTGAATTCAAAAGAACTTCTCCCATTTAAAGTAAAGCAAAAGTCTTTGCAGGATCAAGCCCTAACAGTGCCTTTCCTTCCAGTTCTGTTTGTGTTCAATAAATACGAAGCAGTCTTTTAAGCAATGGAATCTATCAGACTTTCAAACAAAAGTGACAATATAAGCATATTCTGTGAAATAAACTGCAAAGCATGGCTATCATCAAACATCAGTATCAATGATTTTATAGAAGATGTGGCAATATATGCCCATCATATCTAACGGTAGCCTCAGGCAAAATTTCATTGTATTACTATTCTAATCCCCAGTTAGAAGAATGTTTTGCATATCATACTAGAAATTGTTCTGAAGTGAATATCTGGTATAGAAATACCAGTTAAATTGAATCTTAGTTTGCTACTGAAATGGCTTTTAGTTCTATTCTTAATTAAAAGACTATTCTTAGAAATTGTGTGGTTACTATGATTTTACACAGAAAAACTTGTTCATCCCCTATTCTTAAAGGTATACCATCAACTTCGATAAATATAAATGCAAAGTACTTCATATTGGAAGGAAAAATCAAAACCACATAGCTACAAAAAATGGAAAATAACTGGGTGGATGGTAGTACATCTGAAAGGGACTGGGGGGTACAGCAGATTCCAAACTGAATGAGTCAGCAGGTGATGCGATATCATTCTGGGGTGTACTAACGATGCGATATCATTCTGGGGTGTACTAACAGGAGTATCATGTGTAAAATGTGAAAGGTAATGGTTGAGACCTCAGATGAATAGTGTGTCCAATTCTGAGTGCCACACTTAAGGAAAGTAAAGTGGACAAACTGGAGAGTGTCCGAAGAATAGCAATAAAAATGATAAACGTCCTAATACTAGAGATTATTTGAGGTGCCAAAGAGTTTTTAAACTTTAAATCACACTGCATTTCCAGAAGCACATTGAAATACCTGCTGCTTTCTGTGGCTGGCCAATAGCAACACTAATCCCAGCGACAGTGACAGGGAGCGTTGTGACTCCTGCCGATGACACAACAGCAGCTGGAACAGAAACCACTGGAGGCTTTGCCAAAGCAACCTGTGCTGCCTGAGGTGTTTGGGCCTGGATCTGTCCTTGTGCTTGAAGCTGGGAAGCAGGAACACGAGTCTAAGCAGTAAGGAATCAGGATTATTGTCGAGACAAATAATACTTGGTGTATTTCGCTCGGTCATGACAAGGTGATATCTGTATGTTCAGGAACGAAGGGCACTCAGGCCCTTTTACACCTAAGGCAAAGCCAGAGCCGTGTAAAGGGGCCTCAGCGTACATGGGAATCTGGTGCTAGATTGAGATAAATCATCTCATTCGTTCTAACCAGTGAAGAACTAGCTGTTTAAGGGCGTTCTTAACGGAGTGTTCGGCAACTTACAAGGCGAGCAACCTGCAGGTTCGTCACAGTGGTGCCCGTCAGCACAGCTCCAGGCCTCGGTGCGGTGACAGCCGTGAGTTGTTGAGTCTGCTGCTGCTGTTGCACTTGCGTCGTCTGTTGCTGGGCCCCTGCCTGCGTCTGCTGCTGGGCCACTTGCTGCTGAGGAAGCTGCAGTTTCTGTTTCTGCAATTTGATCAGCTGCTCCTGGAAGTATAAACATTTGCCTGGCTTGCGCTTTCATTCCTGGTTTTAGGAACGGAGGACACGCCTCCAGCCGGAGCAGGCTTTGGAACTGTAAGCTACAGGGGTTCTCCTGCCAGTTTTGACCAATGAGCAATGGAACAGAGGACGCAGCTCCTTTACACCGTGGATCTTCAGAGAACAAATACCTACTGCTTGCTTACTTTTTTACATTATGCGAGTGCTGAATAAATGTTATCCAGTTTGAATGCGCTGTGTGTCCGTGAGATCTCAGTCTCACGGACAGCAAGTTTAGGAGAGAACTCCTGTTTTCTGATTAGTAGAACACAGGTCACGACAGACATCATCACTGGCAAGCATTTAAAGAAACACGAAATAGCATCCGTGTTATCTTAGGACAGTTTCCCTCACCTGTGATAACTTCCCGACAGTTTTTATTTGGGCAGGAGACTGGGCCTGTGCCTGGGCCTGAATCTGCGGAACCTGCACCTGGGCTGCCTGCTGCTGCTGCTGCTGCTGCTGGCGGAGAAGCTGGAATTGGGCAGGTGTGATTGTTTTGCCAGAGAGCTGAACTGTTGGTGTTGCTGTAAATAAAGCAAAGAGGCTCTCAAAAGAAAGTTTCAACATTTGATTACATGTCAACCTGACTTAAAAAGTTTTAGTACAACTGCTCATAGACTGTAAGGTCAGAAGGGACCAGTACGATCATCTTGTCTGACCTCCTGCAAAATGCAGGCTTCAAAACCTCACCCACCCACTCCAGCAATAGGCCACCAACCTATCACTAAGTTAAAGTCCTTAAATCCTGATTTAAGGAAGTAAATAAGATACAGAGAATTCACTGGTAAGCGAGCCATGCCCCGTGCTACAGAGGAAGGCGAAAACCTGCTAAATCTGTCATTTTCTGCTACATTAATTCTGAGGAGGGATTTGGGGTTAGATTAAAGGAAACAGGCTGGGCAGGGAGGCTCAAATGAACTATATGAACAGGAATGAAAAACAAAAAAAGAGTAACTAGTCTGCATAGCTCCATTGCTAAACAAACCCATTTAGAAGAGTCAGACTCGCATCCATAGTTTTACACTCATTTACTGCTCTATACACCACTTTTTTTTCCTGTATCAGTAGTTAATGTCAATGTAATGTTGGCTGCCAGAGCGCTCATATTAGCAGTTAAGTGATAGCAAACCCCAGTTCCTCCTGCCAAGATTATGTTAAAATCCTTGTAAGCAATTTATAGTTATGGCTTCTGCATTAATTCAGAAAAACAAACATCTACTTACATATTAAAATGAATGCAATTTTGCACTAGTGCTTTTCACATAACACCTCTCATTTTAAGATCTCCAGAGCTTCACAACAGCCCTCCCTCTCCCTCTGAGGTATCTTCATTTTATGGACGTGTAAACCAAAGTACAGAGTGGATCAGAGTGAGGGATCAGAATAGAACTGAACAGAGCATAAAAGATCAGACAAGAACTCAGGAGTCCTAGCGCGAGTCCCTTATTCTAATAGCCACATTACACTTCCTCTAACAAGCTTCATTCTCTCATCATGTGATGTCTGTATAAACTACAGATAGAATCCTAATGAAGATGTGCTACTAAAGTTGTTTAATGCTATTTATTACAAACCCTGGGGTAAACTGAAGAATATATTTATATTGGGCAACATAAAAGGTTCTCCCTCTATCTAACTCCTCATTTGACACTGAAAACTTTAGGGAGAAGACTCAGTTTTCTTTGTTTAGTAAACTTAACACCGTTTATTAAAAGTAGCATAAAACAACGAAATCCAGCTCAAACTAAGAGTAAATGAACACAGACTGCACATAGTTTTTCTTGATTACATAAACAGAACAAATAAATGCTTTCCTTTCCTAAAAATGGGGTATGATCAAGAGTGATCAGTAAACCTGTATTTGCTGTTCTTGCATAAATCACTGTGCATGTTCATTACAGTAGTGCCTAGGAACCAGTAATGTATTTTCTCCGTTGTGGACTCAGTAAAACTTAACCGAGGAGAATGTGACTTCTGGCACTAAGGAGAAGCAGGTTATAAGCTTTCAGCAGTGTTTAACTGTATTACGGGTAAATTCTGACTCCAGTTTTCTCAGGCTGAGGTGATCAAGTAAGCTACAGGAAGTTTCAGGTATTTTAAGTACACTAGGAAAGAATCATCACACAGTTATTACCTGGCGTGACCTGAGTCACTAAGGATCTTGCCTGGGTCTGTACTGGTGTTAGGTTGGTCGTTACCACAGCTGATGCGGTCACAGATGTTACAGCTCGAACACCCTGGGTAGATGCTATGGTCACCAATTCCGTTGAAGCAGCGGGTGCTGCCGCTGTTCGCTGCTGAGTATGTACCACCTGAGCAGAAGAAGTACCTCCCGAAGTCTACGGAAGAAGAAAACCATTCATCACCACTTTCAACTTAGATTTAAAACCAGACACCTTATGGAAACAGAGGGCACATTTTCAGATACAAATGTCATAAATAAAGGCAAATATGGTTTTCCAGTGTTTCTGTTCAGATACTTTAGACACTAATAAATGGCCGGTCACCTCACTCTCAGTATTCTGTACGGAAAGCCCTTCACTGTGCTACTGATGTGTGAATTTTCCTTCTTCTCCACTCCCTGGTTCTAGAGGTCTCATCTACATTTGTGTGTTTTTCAAAAAAGAGAATCACTGATAAAAGATGGGGCCATCATGGACTGGCAGAGGTAAAGGCTGGATGACAGAAGATGTCTTTTCTCTCTAATTTCTATTGTTCTGCATGTCCACATATCATTTATAACAAGATTAATTATGCACCACATTTTGATTAGCTGCATCTTTGGAGGCTGGACTAACTGACACAGATGAAGTTAACTGTGGACAGGGCGATATACACAAAATTAACAAAAAAGTTAAGTGCTAGAAATGTATTGCGCTGCTACCACTTGCACCTAAAAAGAATTAAATTATAGATCAACTACAGAAATTCACTCACGGCCAGTGTCCCAGGTATAACTGGTGAAGCCAGACGTTTATTGATAGGCTGAAAGGTAGCAGCAGGCACTCCAGCAACTGTATTCACTATAACGTTCCCACTCACAGTAGCTGAAAGCAAATCCAAGAAAAACATGAGACTACCAATCGCATCAAATCAAAAAGCATTCCTATATTTCTTCACCCAACTCCAGTGCTTTACTAAAGCATCTTACCGGTCTGTATACTTGTTCCAGGGACTGCTGTTTTGATTGTGCCAGCCTGTTTAGATGACAATTTTCAACAAAGGTTCAGAGAAAAATAGAAAACAACTTAGTGCAGATCTTTAAAAACCACTGTTCTGTTTAACCCAATACAGCTGCCCTATTGTGAGAATATTTATTTTAAAATTTACTTTAAAAAATCTCATAACAAAGTGCATTGTACTTATGTATAAGTTCATTATGTTGTACATGTACAACTATATATATTCATCTCTCTCCCAGAGCTGTGGTACTTTGATTCTTCTCTAATGAAATCAAATCAGCACTGTATGCACACTATAACATACAAGCTTTTTAGCTGTAGAAACATCAGCCCCAATTCTTTTATCAGATCCACTGGAACAGACTCTAGAACTTGTTCAGAGTCCCACTGAAGTCAAGAAGACATTTCATGGGCCTCTGTTTGTGGATCCAGTGTGCTATACGAGTTCTTCTCTCTTCCCCAACCGTCCATGACCATATGTTGATTCACAAAACTTTTTGCTTTTAAGCTGCTTTACACAATCTCTTGGCAAAATAACTCCTTAGTTACTTATATCAGTGGGAATGAATCTGGCTTATAAATTAACATGTATCAACTCGCCTGTACCAGACTTGTCACATACAGTAGATTATAACTTTCATAAATAACTTTCTTCTCTCATCCTCCTTGTGACCCAGTGAATAGGGCTGAAGAAGGAGAAGCAGCTCTAGAAAGCCTGGCATTTCATCATGTGATTTTCAATGCTTGAACTTGGTTAAGATGGTTTGGGGTCTTTTTAAACTACAGAAAAATGTATTTGCCTCTCTACTCCCCAGATTATCTGGATGATTTCTTTTTCATTTACCAGCCCAGTATCGGCTCACATTTATCACAGGAAGAGGTAGTTGTGCAGACTGATGTCACTTTTGATGACATTGCCTCTTTCGTACCAGAGAATGCCACAGCCTACCATCCCAAGTCTAGCATGAATTCTCCAAGGAATCCTAATAAGTGAGTGGGTGAAAACCAAGATATGCACCATATCCAGGAAATGAATTAAGACACTGTGACTTAGTCTTCTCTGTATCAAGTCACAATTCTCACTTTCGTCATGAAGAACATATGCCTAGATGGTGCACGCACACACAAGAACTGAAGTCGCTGCCTCAGAAGCAGCAAGCCTCCCCCTTCTTACCAATACTGCCGTGTTGGCCACGGTGGTTACTGCCGTCTGCACCACGGCCTGTGGCTGCTGAGCTACCTGTGCTTGAGGCTGCGGTTGCGGCTGCGCTTGCGCTTGCTGGACAGCTGGTTGCTGAGTTTGCTGCTGAGTCGCCTGCTGCTGCTGCTGAGGCTGAGGCCCCGTCTGCTGCTGTGCCCTCTGCTGCTCAGCCAAAGCCTGGGGAACGTAAAAGATACAGGCTAAGTAAATCCTTCAAAAACAGCCCAGCAAAACAGCGACCTTCCATATTCAGTCAGGATTTAGCCATCAATGTGCTTAGCAACAGATCTCCATGCCTTACATTAGCTGCTGATGAAGAGCAGTTCTGCCTGGATAATATATAGGAGTCGGGACTACAGAATAAAACAACGAGAAAGCAGATAGCTTTTTGAGTGTGTCTCGAAAGAGTCTCGTGTGCCTATGAATATCATCAAATAAGATAGACTCAAAACTTCTTGATTCAGGAATTAGACGTTCACACTCAACTACAGAGAAGGTTGGAACACTGCATGAGCTGACCACTACAGCAAACTTCCCTTAAGAATCAACTCAGCTCACATTCCCATTATTCATTTTCTAGTGCAATTTTATTTGATTATGTAGAATGCAGAAATTAGTGAGCTACTGCTGAGGCAGGATATCAAACAGGAAAGCGCTGAGCTCAAAAGTAAATGGAGGTAATGTGGGTTAATGACCACATATAACAACTACGCATCCATGGCAAACTCAGGAACAATGCTGTCATTCCAGGCACAGGATGAAAGAGGCTGAGAGCAGAGAGCATCCTATTTTATTGCTTTTACTGCAGTGCATTCATATAAATGAAATGTAAGATGTACCTTTTTCTCTTTTGCAATACGCTCTGCTCGGAGGGATGCAACCTGAATTGGAGGAAGTGGCTTATCATAGTTGATTCCACTAGAAATAAAGCAGCAAAAGAATTTAGAAATGAGTATTTTTTAAAAGAGAATTCCAGTTTTTAAACCCTTTAAGACACATTGACTACCCACCTTTCCGCGAGCACAGAAGCGTGTTTTGGATTCTTCTGGAAAGGATTCATGCCAAGTCTGAAATTAACCAAAATTACATTACTGGAGAGAAAAAAAACCTGAGCAGAAACATTTAATTTTACATGTTTTGTAAGCTAACAAACACTTTGACTTTTTTATGATGTTTCTCAGGCATTCCCAGCAACCCTAGCGGTTGCACATGGACAGATGCATTAAGACAGACAGACTTTCACAGTAAATGTTAAACAAACATAGTTGCCAGGTACTGCATGAATAAGTGTAAGACATTATTATAACTTAAGGATTTCTTTAACTTTGGCAAAAAGACAGTGTGCTGTGGGGGATTTTTCTTAAATGGTATTGTCTACCCCATTGCCATTTCTTCCCCAAGTTAAAAAAAACCCACCACAACCCACCCAAGGGTAAAAATTAACCTACATAAGAAAAGTAATCTATTCCATGCTACAGGACAAAAAGGGGAAGGGAACAGTTCAAGGACAAAGAAACAAATAGCCAGACAGAAAAGCATATGAGCATGCACAACAGATTGCATCACAAACATGAAAAGTAAAAATATCCTTGGCTGGGACAGTGGTTGAGACTATAATTATGTTTAAAAGGCTGGGGGCGTATACAGTGAAATAGAAAATATCCTCATTTAACTTACAGGGGTTTGATTGGTGGACTTCTCTTTCCTGCAATCATTTTCATCATCTCAAAATGATTAGTATAAAGCTGGGTGTGGGTCGCACCCTCATCTTGGGCATAGATCTGATTGGTACGAAGCGGACGACTATTTTTGGTCTAAAAATGAACAAAAAAAGTCTTTAAATTAAAAAAAAACCAAAACCCCTAACTGACACTTTTGTCTATGTGCAAATACCTAGTAGATATAGATTATTTAACTACACAGTCCAATTACAGACTGGTTTCTGCCTAGTGTTACTTATAATTTACAGTCACACAACTCTATGGGTACTACATTAAGAAAAGACAAAACTCCCAAGTACACACAGTATCTGGAATCTACACTTTATAGATACACAGAATGGCAAATTCTAATTTGAAAAACAACAGAGTCCTGTGGCACTTTAAAGACTAACAGATTTATTTATCGCATGAGCTTTCGTGGGAGAAAATCCCACTTCGTCCGATGCTTTGAAGATGAAAGATACTCTTAGTTTTTGTTTGGATTTTGAGAATACAATTTAGTATATAAAGTCAAAGTCAAAGCTATTTGTTTATAGCAGTGTATAGTGTACCCCTGTACTGGAAAAGCCCCATGGCACTGCTCTCCTAACAAAGCTATCTTACCCTCCAACACCCCTGTTAGTTCCAGTACTTGACTTCTCCTCAGCAGCAACTGCAAACGAGAGATGAACCTGACTGACAGTCAGAAAACGGGACAAAGTCAGAACTTCTGGATCTACACCCAGTTCTGTCACATAACTTGCTGTATGGCTTGGAGGAATCATTTAGCTATGTGTCTCAGTTTCTGCTTCTGTAAAATGGGTATAATACTACACCACACAAAGGTGTTTCAAGATTAACTCATTAATTCTAAACCACTTGGACACAAATATGAAATATGCTATTATAAATGATAAGTACTATGATAATAATCAAGATGAAGTATAAAGATGGACAAATACTCCATATTGATTAAGCTGAAACAACCAAACTGTGTGTGATTTACAATTTGGCTACTAGCTACAGGTACTGAAATCTGGTGTCAATCTACTATACTAACAAAAGCAAAAAGAGAATCAGAATTTTAACTGTTGCTTTGCCCACCTCTATCTGGATCTGATTTTCAAAGAATACCCAACACACACCTTATAAATGCTTTTTGTCTTCTTTTTAGGATTAGCTTCATACATTAGCTGTAAAACAAGAAGGAAAGTCAGTTCTTCTGTGGCAGATTTTGCTCAAGTGCTTTTTCTTTTCAAACTAAGTCACAAAAGTGAAAATCGTAATGAAGATAATCTTACTTTCAGAAGTTACTTAGTTACACTGTTGAAATATTTAAGAAAAACATATGTTTACAGAGTTCAGAAAAACAACACTATAAACTGAAGTTCAAAAGGGTGTATTATTCAACTTCAACTCACTTTTCCCTCCTCTCTTGGAATGATGATGTTTTCATATCGGTTTCGGCATTGTTTTGGTGAGCGATAGACTCGGCTACAGGAGTTAACTACATCACTAACAAGATCCCAGTTAGGCGTGTGTGCCGGTGACATGACAGCAAGATTTAAAGGAAGTTCCAGTAACTGCTTCACCGCCTACAAAAAGGAGAAGATACAAAACTCAGAGTCACACAAAAAACCACTACAAACTTCTAAACTAAATGTTTTCTGTATGCATTGTCAGGCAATTTATTTAATCATAAAGAAATCTTATTCTCAGGCTAACCCAAAAGACCCTTTTAACAAACCAGCAAACACTCCTTTGCCAAAGAATCTAGTGTAAGGTGCTCTTATACCTCCACCCCAAATACACACAAATTGCCCACAATATTGGCGAAAACCTGGAGTTGGGAGAGCAGCTGCCTGAGGCTGAAGCATCTGATGGAAACTTCTCTCTCCTAACAGATGTGCAGAACTTTAGCTGCATTCTCTAATGCATCAGCCAGCACAGTGGGGCTGGCCTGTACAGGAAGATGTGCCAGGAAACAGGCTGATGCAGCTTTCTTCCTTTGGGAGCAAAGGGATGACAAGCACTGAATTGTGACTGACAGTGACAGTTTTGGTCCCTGATGGGTTCCGGTAGCAGAGCAGCTGCGTGCTGCTTCTCACTCAGAATAGACTGCAAAGTGCCTAGCTAGCCCCAGGAACCTAGAAATAGCACCGCAGGGATAAATTCAGAAAATAGCCATGACTGAAGTTAATAACTAAATTATAGCCAAATAATGAGAATGGAAAGCAAAGGGTTCATCTTACCTGCAGTAGTGCCCAGTCTTCACTAATCAACCACTCAGGATTGTCCTGTCCAGCCTCAGCAGCTGGTTTGACAAGAGTTGGCAAAGGCTTTGCAAACTGTGTTTGCTGTTTCAACAGTATGTTCTTCTTCTGTTCTTTGCCTTCTCGTCGCATTTTCAACATCCCTGGAGTGGCTCGGTCAAAAAGTGATCGAGGAGGAATAACAGTCTCTCCATGGCGCTGCTTCTTCTTCCTACCTGCAGCTAGGAAAGAGAGACCACCCTCAGTAAGACAGTAAAAGAGGATATTTCGATAAGGCAAGCAACACATATGCATCAGCAGTAACTATCTGGCTGTGAGCACAACCAAAGCAATAGCTGAAGTTAAAGCAATGACAGCCTATTAAAAGGTACTGCTCAACTCAGTGATACTCAGACCTCAATGGTACAGGAGCCAAATTAGCGATCAGCATTACTCAAAAAAGCCACGTACTGTGAGTTCACTGTTTCACTTACTATAAAATAGATGCTTGTTAGTAGCAACATGTCAGTACCCTTTTCCTATGTTGCTCCCAAGTAGCTGTTGCTGTTATGAAGAGTGTGCACAATTCACAGAAGGGGAAGTGTTTCTCGAAAAACGTTGCTTATAAGTGGCAGTTGCTCTTACAAAGCATCACTGCAAATAAGGGTCTACTGTAGTACTTAGTTATATTCTCACAGCAAGTAAGTTAGTGCAACTTGATGACTTTCTGCATTAATAACATAGTAAAAGGATCCTGATTGGTTAATAATTAAAGGACACAGGATGTTGATATCATGTGCTGCGAAGAGCTGCAGGAGATGCACTGAAAAGCCAGTTGCAGCTTGGGAGCCTCAATCTGAGTCTCACTGGTTTAACTAAATGAAACATAGTGAACGGTTTTTGTAATTGTTCACATTAAAAATTCTGTGATAATTTTAAGAGAGCTAAGCATATTACAAGTTAATTTTGGCCTAGTTACAATATTAAAATAACAGGGTTAGAAATGAGACATTTTAAGTGTTTACTGTATCAAGGAAGAAAAAGTAAAAAGGAATCTTAACATAAACAATAAGTCTGAATGTATGAGTAGCAAAAGACACTTACAGACAAGTTCTATTTCATATGTATCCTGTTTTGAAATTGATCCTACAGCTATTACACAGACAAAACTTCCAGACACTTCCAACCTGCCCATAAAAACTGCATGATCAGATCCTTTGATTCTTCTGGAGACTAATTTTGTGGGGCAAGATATTTGAAGACACCGTGTGAAATTTAATCTTGCTTTCTACTGGTAAGTCTCCAAACTTTTTTGAACCAAACATTTACCAGACGGATCCGTTTTGTGTCGCTTACGCTCCTTCCTGACGTACACGGGGGGTAACTTAGACTCTGGAATTGGGGTGGTATCATACATCAGACACATAACAGAATCGATGTAGATGTCATTGTCATCCTGAGGTGGGGTAGGAGGAGTCCAAAGCTGTACAAAACACAGTATACAAATCATCATGATTTGTTTACTAACTACAGACTTCTTCTCTTCAAACAGATTAAAACCTAAATAACTTACTGGCATTATTTCTGTTTGTCCATCTGGGCCTTCATATACATATTCCTATAAAGCAAAGAGAGACGACAGTTCAGATGATGCCAATGAACTACCTGCATAACACCAAGAACAAATAGATATTAAGTGACAACAATCGCTGAGTAATTACCTTATTGTATGCATCCTCCCGAGTGTAAGTAAGTAGTTCCTCTTCTTCTTCCCAAAGCATTTTTTCCTCCTTCTCTTTCAGTTCCTTCATGTGATAAAATTCCCATGCTTTTTTTGCAGCTTTCAATTCCACCTAAGTGACAACTCAATCCATTTATAAAACTCTACACAATATTAACTAATGAACATTGTCAACTTGCGTTTTGGGAAATAGCAAATTCTTTAGACATTTCTAATTTTCCAATACACCATTCTTTAAACAATACAACCTGCATTTTAAAAAAAAAAAAAACCAAAATTTCTTTAAAAAAACATTCGGTAAGGAATTTTCTGCTCCCCAATGATGTTTAAAAGGATCTTTTGGATTAGTCTGCAAATAATTAAGCTCAGAACTACAGTTCAGTACCTGGCACTGTCAGAGACATTTTATGTGAGCGTGAGCAAGATAGTTGAGCCACAGTCCTGCGATTTATGCATGTGGTCAACATTACTCAACTAAGCAATCCCTTTGCAATCAATGGAATTATTCCTAAATTTTAGGTGACACACATGAATAAATATTTGCAGATCCATAGGTGTGTGAATGTCCTTACATTAGTTTCCAATTTGTAAAATGAGAATAAGATTTGCCCTCCTCTAAGGAGGAAAAATTCAATAATATTTGTGAGGTGCTCAGATACCATGGTGCCAAGGCTCATCAAATTGACTAGGATAAATCAAATTTCTTCGGAGGAGTTTTCACTTCATACTGAAAATGTATCCTTGCTGGCATGTATTACAGAAGTGTAATAGAGAATATACATGAAATAATATCTTACCTCGCTTATTTCTGGTTTACTCTCATCAGTGGAAACATGGAAGAGCTCCAAATAATTCAAAGCATACTTCTCAATTGGAGTAAGCTAAGGGAACACATTAGAAGAACAAAGTTATTGCGGAGATAACAACGTTACAACGCAATCAGAGGTTAACAACAGGGCCAGATTAAGCCCTCTCGGGGTGCGGGACTGCCCACTCGTTGCCCTTCGCCCCGCAATTGCCTGCCTCGGGGCAGGACGGTGCTTGGTGCTGAGGTGCTTCCATCCTGACACCAGGCTGGCTGGTTTGCCCCAGCAGGTCCCGGGTACTCCAGACCAGCCTGAGCTGTAGGGATTCCTGCACGGCGGCCTGACAGCACCACTGCTGGAGGCCACATCCTGTGCCAGCCGGCCCCATCCCAGGAATGCAGCTGCAATTTGCTGACCCACTCCACCCACTGGGGACCGCCAGCCAGGGCAGGGATGCTGAGGACCGTGGCCTCTGGCATCAGGGCCCCTGCCCCCTCAGCACAGGCCAGCCCTTCTCAACAACCCCCAGACCCAGCTGGCGCTGTGCCAGCTGAGCAAAGCCGGATGTTTGCATGGCAGCAGGGGCCTGGGGCCCCACTTGAGCCTGGGGCTGCAGACCCTAACGCCCCTGCCTGGATCTGGACCTGGTTACCAAAACTGGCATTTAAAATAAAGCTTCCTTTTTTCTAAGGTGTAATCGTGCCTCACGGAAGCCAGTTGGAGTTTTGCCATTGATTTCAGCAGGAGCAGTATCAGACTCTTAGGAAGCAAACTTGCTCTAAGGTAAGAGTGCAGAAAGCTGAAGTTTTTGAATTAAACATTCCCAGTTGTTTTAAGAGAATGTTTATGGAAAATCATGGTACCTGATCCACAACAGCAACCAACTCCTGCAACTGCGAGGGCTCTTCGTTATATGTTTCTTCACACAGTTCTGAAATTAAAGGTTTTATGCTTGATTCTGCTCCTGCTTCTTGTACACGCTCCTTTGGCTCTTCATCTTCTTGTTCAATGCTGTTGAGAGCCTTTAAAAAAAATACATGGTTTAAAATACACAATATACCTTTGCAACAATGTGCTTTAAAGCTCATTGAAAGCTCATTGAAAGATTCCCATGGACTTCAATGAGCTTTCAAACAACCTCAAGATTGAAAATAAAGCCATAAATTAACACAAACACATGCTTTCACAAGAAAAGTATCCAGCACTGTGATAATGGCACCCCAAATATCAATTATACTATCAAACTATTTAAATTTATACCCTGTCAAATCTGCCATTAAACTTGCCCTCTCCACATCACACACTATAATGGCATTTAAAAATTTAATATTTCCAAAAGTTATTTTCACCCATTAACAAATGCACAGGTTTTCTTATTCCTATAATTCAAGATGTTACTTGATTCCAAACTCAGAGAACGACAAGGGAATAATTTATTATACAGGCCAAGTGCTCTAGTACCTTGAAGAAAATGCTTAAATAAAAAGCCACAATATTGTAAAGATACATGTGCTGATGGAGAATTCAGAAATACTTTTACAGAAGGGCTATTAAAAGGAATAGTTAAGTATTTCTGCTCTGCATGTACGTTTACCTCCAATTAGCATTAATGCACACAGCTCAGGTAGGGATATTCTAATGTTTACATTCTGAATATATTTGGTTTTTTTAAAAAAAAGACCATATCCATGATGCTAATTTTTACAATAAATATTTATGCATGTATTCAGCAAAGAGACCAAACAGCTCCATAAGGAATACTCAGCTATATATATTTTATAAACTTGGCCAAAACAGAAAAACATTTTATACAAAAGATAAAAAATGGAATTCCAAAGTTAGAGTTCCAAAAGTTAGGACAGACATTTCAGACTCAACCCACCTTCTCCCCCCTCCTCCTCTCATGCCCATTAACACAAATTTGTTATTTAATTACCTCTATAAAAGGTCTTGCAACCTTGTGAGAGATTGTTTCTGCTGGAGATGGCTCCTGCGAAAGTACCACAAACTCCTCTGCTTTCACTCTAAAACCAGAATCCTCCATGGGAGAATGAACCTCAAACAGCTCCTGGATAGTTTGCTTAGTGGGAAGGGAAAAGCACATTCAGTTCTTCAAGATTATTCAATTTCTGATATTACTCATAGTTAACTTGGGGTCACAAAGAGCTTGTAAGTAGGATTTTAGCTAAAAGAGAAAAAATGAACCTTTAACTTGTCAGACAATATTTCTGGAAAGATGTTCCTTTATCTTCAGCAAATTTTTGCCAGAGGAGGGTAGAGAAAGATAAGTGTACTTTGCATCTGTAAAGGAATCCTGAAAGTCCCAGTCACGTCTCCCATGCCTGCACTTTACACCCTCATTTTCAAAGCTATATATTGCCACCTCCCTTTCAAGTGCCACAGAACTAAATCAATGAGTCAGAGACCAGTCTAAAATCAAACCCAGCTCTTGAGCACAGTAGAATATTATCAGGTCACTAGGTGGCCCAAAAATATCTTTTAAGAACATAGACATTTATTAAACTAGATTAATTCCACTATCAAATACCAATCTAAATAAATTTCTATTAAACTTTTGGCTTTATGATCTATATAACATATTAATTGCAAAAAATCTTTTTTGGGGAAAAAAATAGAATCTTAACATAAAAATACCTGTGTTAAAAAGGCCATGGAATAGTCATTTCCCTGAGCAGCTACTTCTCGGATCAAATCCTTAGTGCCATTTTTCAAAAGCTTCTCTTCCACAGAATTACCACTTACAAGCCTGGAAAAAAAACAGAGAACTTAGAATCATAGAATCATAGGGATGGAAGGGACCTCACGAGGTCATCTAGTCCAACCCCCTGCTAAAAAGCAGGACCACTCTCACTAAATCACCCCAGCCAGGGTTTTGTCTAACTGGGCCTTAAAAATCTCCAAAGATGGAGATTCTACCATCATTCTCAAAATGGCTTCCAGAAAGCAAAGAAGAATTTTAGCCACCACCATGAAGAAGAAAGCTAAATTTGTAGGGCTTTGTCTAGCAGAAGAAAAAATGCCCAGTCTTAAACAGTGTTAGCTTGCACATTTGAACTAAAACTTTGAAACCGTTAGTGTAGACAGGGCAAGTTGTATTTTACACATAAGCCAGTCAAGGTGAAATCTAGACACTCCCTCACAGCTAACACATTAAAAATGCCCTAGAGTTGTAAAACATATTAGTTACAACATACTAGCTAACACGGCTTAAGACACACCTTTTCTCTTAGACTAGACAAGCCTCTGAACATCATGTTTACTTTGTCCTAGATTTACTATAATGAGTGAGTTCTCATTCATAAAACTTAGTCATTGTTCAGAAATAACAAGAACCAACAATATTTGTGAAACATACAATTTAAGAATAAACATTAGTAAAGAATCTATACTAGGAGTTTCCATAATTGAACATGTTACTTTGTAATCAATTCTTATTTATGACTTTTCCCTCCCAGTCCTACCTTACTGTAACATTTTCCTTGAGAACCCAAGCTCATCCATTAAAAAACTTTCTATTAGTGATCACATTAACATATAAATATGTAATTAAATGTAAATTAAATAGCAATTCAGCTAGAAAAATGCAACTGATATAGCAGATTGTTAACTTGGATTTTCCATACAGAAGATGTCTGTTTAAACATTCCTCAAAATGTTGTTTTTAAGACAGATTATATTGTTAATCACAGAGAAAAAGTAGGTGAAGTAATACCATTAATTGGATCAACCCCTGTTGATGCATGGGAGAAGCTTTTAAGTGGTCATGGGTGAATCCCTTATGTTTAATAATCTGTCCCAATATGTATTGAGCTTAGACATGCTGGTTACTTTCTCCAGACCTGAAAAAGAGCTCTGTGGAACTCGAAAACTTCCACGTTCCACCAACAGAAGTTGGTCCAATAAAAGAGATAAGCTCACCTACTTTGCGTCTCTCATATCCTAGGACCAATATGGCTACAAGGCACCAAAAAAAAAGTATTCACTAGTATTTTGGTTGACTTCCTTAATTCGCTTAAAATAAAGCTTTTTTTCCATCTGAATTTTAAAATCACATAAAAGCAATATTACCTGTTCTAAGTTTTAATTTGAAATGAAAGTATGCTATCAAAAAGGTTGCTGGGCAACAGTCACCTGTATATGTGGATGTCTTTGCACCTCCCAATTCTGTCACACCATTCCTGAGCCTTTGCGTCCATCACTGGGTTTAAATCATTGTCGTAGAACACAACAGTGTCTGCTTCCACAAGATTGACACCTGTGGAACGACTGTGAGAGGAAAGAATGGCACAGAAAATGCGCTTGTCTCTGTTGAAACTTTTCATCAGTTCCTAGATGGGGGAAAAAAATTGGTAAGTTGAACCATAAAACATCACTGAAATAAATTTAAATTAACTTTACTGGAATGAAAAGTGAAAAACATCTACTGTTCCCATTCATTTTGAAACAGCAAAGCAGGTTTCCTGTTTCATGTGTCAGGGCTCAAAAGTAAAAATTTAGAAGCATTTTACAGCTATCTCTGTGGCTAACAGATAAAGTAACCTTACCTGACGTTGTTCGTGATTAGCATATTCATCAATTCTCACAAAGGTGAGAAAATGGAAGTTCAAGAATAGCTCCAGGATATCTAACATTAGAATCATCTGTGACAAAATCAGCACACGGCGTCCCTCGGCTTTCAGTTTCTGAAGCAAGACAGCAAGGGCTTCCAACTTCCCTAGGTTTTAGGGAGAAGAGATTATAAAGACTTCATATACAGCATTCATCTACAACCAGAGGAAGAAGGTCTGTGTAATACAGATTCTCCTTTACCTGAATCATACTGTACCAGGCGGAGGTCAGGGAACTGCACTAAGTCTGGAGTGGTAATCTCTTGCAGCTGATGTAAATATGGAGTTGCCTTCTCCTTAAGATCGTGCTTGAAAACTTTCATCTTATGACTATATGAAGGGGGAGGATTTGCTACATACAAATATGGGGGAGCAGCAACTGCAGCAGGCAACACACAGTGAGCCCTGTAAAATACAGCAAAACTATTTCAATAAGCAGGAGAAGAAACTGCATTTCTAAGTGATCAATTCTAGCAATGATCTTTCAAAATCTTAGGGTAATTCCATTCTTGCACCATGATCCAGACATCCTTGCAATTCTTTGTGTGTCTTACTAAATATTATAGGTGTCTCAGAGTTAAATGCTTAATTATCTTTTGTGGATCAATTGAGACAGTGGCTACAAAACAATATTTTGCAATAAAAGGATTAAAGCCTTGAGCATGCAACCTAAGAACTTTACTCTCATGAGCAGTCAGACTGTTTGCCAGATCAGGGCCAATGAATCTAAACACTAATTTCTACTCAATATTTGATGGGCTAGTAGAGGTTGAGTGAATCTGCGTTTAAAAAAAAACCGAACAGGTATTTATTTCATGGAAAGGAAATCAGAATTAGCATTTTTCCTGGCAGTGACAATGGATCAATTGCTCTCCAAGAGACTTCATAGTCCATGCATAAATCATTGTGCCAAAGAATGGCAGTTCAGATGGTTAAGAAAGAGCAACAACTGCATAAATCCTACTGTAAGCAAGTCAAAACGTTTGAGATTCTCTCTCTAACTTAATTCTCTTTGCACTGCGGTTTTAGAAGAGAACGGCACCCATTTTGCTCTGCACAGCAATCTGAAAGCTCATACATTGAGAAATTCTTCTCATATCTTACATGAAACACAGAAGACATTCAGATGTACAGAAGACAGTGTTAATTGTAAAAGATATAGGATTCTAAACTCAACCGTTAAAGAAAAATATAATGGTTACTGTAATGCATGTCTACTACCATGATACTAAATGGCCTAAAATGAACAAGCTACTAATAGGAAAAGTTTTACAGATGTCTGAAAAGAACTACCTTAAAATTTAGTAACCTTAGTAGAAATCCATATTCGTGAAAATCACAAATTACCTATTAGCAACATCCTTTAGGGATTCCTGCCGCTGATCTGATGTCAAGATCAGATCTTGCAGTGGATCACTTGAACCCTCAGAGGCACTTGAAGAAAGACAACAGTTCACAAAGCCAGCCCACCTCCATTTGTTGTCCCCAGTGGAACAGTGTTGTGGGACCTTTCTTTCACCAATCAATGAGCAAATCCCCAACAAGTCTCTGCCATATACTGGAGCTCTGGAACAACGGCGCTCATTGCCAGAAAATATTCTGTCAAGACGCTCCTTTAGAAGCCTGTTCTTTTCTTCAAATGATTCCTTTGCCAAGAAAAAGTGACAAAAATATGTGCTGCTTACAATGATGACAAGAATATGAGCTACTTTCAACAGAGCTGTAAAGATTAAAACAGTGTAGTAGAGATAAATCATATTTTTATCACTCACTTGCCAAATTCATACAGCTACTCGAGTTCAACTGGTAAAGGATTAAAATTTAATGTACAATTTGAAGAGCACAATTAAATTTATCTCTCGTTAAAAGGCTCACTTCCATCATAACTTTGAATTTCCTTGCTTTTGTTACTTTAAATTCTATCTTTATAGTTTCATTAAAAAGTACTTCATTAATTTATATGGGGCACTCCAGTGAGCATATAAACTTCCAAATACATATCTGACATTCATCTTCCGGAAGGTTTCTCCAAAAAAACTGCAAGGAAGTTTGCTCTCTCCCATGTTTTTATAGATTTTCCTGGAAAATTCTCCATTTTAAAACTAATTTAAAAAAAAAACCAGATAGTTTTCCAGGCTTCCTTCATGTTAGGAACATGCAGGGAATTCAACAGTTCTCATAATTGCGTCTACAACTGAAGGGAAACTGTCTTTCTATGTGTTATTACATACTTATGATCTATTTACTATACAAAGTCCTATTTCCCATTACACTATTTCCATTCACTGCTGTGGAGCATGACATGCCAAAATACGTTTACATTAATAATTCGTAGCTGCTTTAAAATTAAAAGTTTATAAAATGTTTTCTTGTTACCATTTATGTCTCTAGCTAATTTAATGTCATTTTGTTCCTTGACCTTTCTAAATTTGTCCCTGCAAATTTGTGTTATTTGTTTATATTTATCCTTCGTAATGTGACCTAGTTTCCACTTTTTATAGGATTCTTTTTTGAGTTTCAGATCACTTGAAGATCTCTTGGTTAAGCCGATGTGTTCTCTTGCCATACTTCTTATCTTTCCTACGCAGTGAGACATTTTGATCGTATGCCCTTAATAATGTTTCTTTGAGAAATTGCCAACTCTCTTGAATTGTTTTTTCCCCTTAGACTTGCTTCCTATTGAATCTTACCTATCAATTCCCTGCATTTGCTAAAGTCTGCCTTCTTGAATCCATATTTTTATTGTGCCATTTTCCATCCTATCCTTTCTTAGAATCATGAACTCTGTCATTTCATGAACCCTTCCACTCAAACTGTATTCTACTTTCAAATTCCCAACTGGTTCTTCCGTATTTGTCAAAATCAGATCTAGAACAGCCTTTCCCCAGGAAGCTTTCCCCACCTTCTGAAACAAAAAAAATGTCTCCAATACATTACAACACCTTGTCGGATAATCTGTGCAGTGCTGTGTTATTTTCCCCAATAAACAACTTGGAATTAACACAATATTAATTCTGGGAAGTTAGGTTTACACAGCAAAATAATTGCAAGTACCTGTGATTGTGCACCATGGGTAGGTGCAGGTTTTAATGCTGGCCCCGTATCACCTGATGTTAAGTTAGCAACTCCAGTTCTCCCTGGAATACAAACTAAACATAAACCAAGTGTTTATATTTCCTTTCAAAGAAAAGGATTTACAAGTTGACACTTATATCTGTAGTTGTGTATCTGTAACATATAGTGGTAAGAACCCCTTAGTCTTTACGGCAACATTATAGTCCAACAATACACCAATCTTGTTAGGCTCCAAACAACTGACAGACGTTTATACCAACTGCTTAAAAAATAAACAATAAAGGCCCCAAGACGGAACAAAAGGACCATTGAACATCCATCAAATACTAGCAAACCAAGTTGGGTTAGGACAAATGACAGAAGTGAAAAATTGCATATCCTGATTATTTTCATTTCTGCCAGAAATTAACCCATTTATGCCTCCACTTCAGTAGACATACTTCAGGAGGGTTGTCCATTTAAAGTTCTCTTGGGGAGGGGGGGCGGGGGAGCAGGATTGCGTTTTGTCCACTGTTTTGCTCAATTAGCTTGCTTTTCCTTTAGTGAGGAGGTCTCATTTGTCAACCAGACAGATCTAAAGGAAAAAGTCATTAAGTTTGCAAGATAATAGAGAAGAGGAGGAGAAACTGATTTACAGTCAGCTAGACTGGGCTTGTACAGAATAACCTTAATTTTAGTCCTCAGCTCCATTACTAGGACTATGATTTATCTTCTCTTACTAGTGTATATGGCATATCAAATTATTCTGTTGTGATTAAAAAAACCTAATTTTGACTCTGATCCTACAGGATTGCCAAGTATTATCCACCATCTTTTATCCACCATCTTTTTTTTTTTAAGGTGGTTTTGGTAAGTCTTTTTTGTATTTTTTTTCCCTATGTATTTATTTGTTCGGGGAAGAGCGACACAAAAGAGCCAATATTATCGTTAGGATTTTATATTCTGACAATTATTTTTGTACATTTATCATCTAGTATCTGCAGTGTTTTGTTTCTGCAAGATTTAAGCAACAAAGAGAAGTGACTACCGGTGTCATAATAACTTGGCTGTATATGAAGCATGTTAAGAACATGTTAACATAGTGCTAATATTCATGTCAGTATTTTTCTGTGTTCCTTCTCTTTCCCTCTCTATTTTGCCTAAAAACCCTAATGTCCCGTTCCGGTACACTAAATCTGTTCAAATATACTTGTGAGGATGTTTTCTTTTTGAAATTTGACCAAGTAGGTTTACAATCAACATTTCTGAGCAATGCCCTGGCCTGGGTTTTGCTTTGCTTATGCAAAGAGCTGGTACTTTCATTATCCGGTGTGTGTGTGCCATTTGCAACGTTATTGCATTAATCTGACAACTGGATAACTATCACATTTTCTAATAAAACAAAAGGAAAACTTCCCTTCTGCCAGATAAAATGATGCTGTCATAATCTTAGTGATTCCGTGGTAAGTTAGATCTTCTTTCCAAAAATTATCAAGTTAGGATTTATACATTGAAACACACTTATATAATTAAAAAGGCACCTACACATCTTTTTCCATAAAACTTCTGAATCATCTTGCCGCATGGGTCTGAATGCAATTGTTTGAAATTGCTTTCCCAGAACAGCTAACCAGCTACTAGTATATCACACAATAAAAGTAATGTAATCAAAACCCCAGACAATGTCAAGGATACTGTTTGTCCAGTGACAGATTAACGGTGACACTGCATTGTTCTGGATTTTTGGATAAGATGTAGAATTTCCTACCTCAACTGGCACACATTGCTTACCAGTACTGAATGCTCTCTGTAGAACATTACTATGAACTCCCGGCTATTCAATATGAAACTGCATTTCAGTGCTGCATTGATACACTAATGAACAATTATGCCCAGTTAGCACTATTTGTGCCAAAATATACAGTGGCAAAAGGTTAAGAGACTATTGTAAGGCGCAAACAAAGAATGTCTTCATGTTTCCACATTTTTACATTAAGCAAACAAACTCATTTGAACTTCCAGCATACATTTAGGTTTGCAATACATATACACAAACAAACTAGGTAATTATGGCATCTCGCCATCTGCAATAATGGCATTTATTCGGGACTTTAACCAGCCTTGAAAGTCAAAACAGATACCTCCAAGATATTTTTTATTTTGCTTAAAAGATGAATCGCAAAAGTCAGACTTTACTTTTTCTTTGTAATATATAAAACTGGCCCCAGTAGTTTCACAGAGGGTCTTTATTCATGTTAAAAAATAGAATGTTTGGGTTTTTTCACTTTAGAAATGTACGGTCTTGAGAATTATCTGGTTTTTTTCTTGAAGGACTTGTGCAAGATTAAGGGACCTGAAACTGCACTGAAACATAACATCATGACTAGAGGCTGAAAGCTGCACCATCTTCCAACCAAAGACTAGACATCCCATACCTGCTCTCTTCCCACAAAAGTTCCACAAAAAAGAAAAAGTCAGGCTCTGAACCTTACTGCCATTTTAATGTATGAGGAAGAAAAAAAAAAAGTTCAGTATATGGATTTTTTTTTTTTTACATTTTGCAGGTGACCTTCAATCAGGAAGTGACTATAGCAAACGGCATTTCAAATAGACAAATCCCAGTAACTGATTTTTTTGTCATTTACTAGACTGTTATATTGTCTTGAAGTCAAAATTGCACAGATACTACCCAGACTCCAGTTCTCTATTGTTTCTCCTATTAACATCTTGATCCCGTTTACAAGGCTCCCAAATACATGACTCGTATGGGCAAGGGGGAAACAAATGGTCAACTAGATAAAAGCAAGTGCAGAAAAAAGGATCGGCCAGTGAAGTCACTGCTGGAAAGAAGCATACCTGATGCCCTCGGAACATACAGTAGATTCTGCTTATTAGCAACACTTGGTTCCCAATAAAAAGTTGCCATTACCTGGAAGCTGTCAATAAGTAGAAGGCAGGTTTGTGGGGCTGCAGCCAGGCATGGAAACACTGGGACATGTCTTCCCCGGCTGCAGCCCCCTAAACCTACCTGTGGCCAGTACTTGGCATGGACTCACCACCCACACAGGAGGTAAAGTGCTGCTGGAGTGCCAATGTCCCCACCAAAATGGGGAGCTGGTCCCAGAACCCCAGCACTGTGGGCTGAGAAGGAACGCCACAGCCCAAACGACAGGGCATTCCATGGAGACATGGAGTGGCGGGGGCCCATGGTGTCTCTCCATGTGCTCTCTCGGCTGTGCCCTACACCGACACCAGGGAAAGAAGTGCTGAGACGTGCCAAGCTTTGGCCCCCAACCCTCCCATAAGCACAGGAGGAGGTACAGGCCAGCTCCAGGGAGCACAGTGTCCCTGGTCCCTGTGGAAAGCCTAGGCATTCAGACAACAGTTTCCCTTCCCATTGCTGCCCTGCCCATAGCCTCTCTCCCAGTCTGCAGCACCAGAACTCCAGCAGGGAATTCACATTGCAGAAACCTGCATGCAGCTAGAGCCTTTTTTCCCCCCAAAAGTTAATAAAGCAGCATGCCTGTTGCCAATCTCTGAATCCCATTACTGTTAAATTCAATGGGGAATGGCACTGGTTCCCAGCAAAACGTTGCTATTAGCTGGAAGTTGTTAATCACAGAATTGCTAGTAAGAGGAATCCGCTATAGTAAAAAAATAATCATCTAGATCAGCATTTCCCAAACTAATTTGGCCAAGGAACACTTCTGGTCTTGGAATACATTGACGGAACACATACATGCTGGTTTGGCGGAGGGAGGGGGGCATTCGTTCTGAAAAGGTGCCGCACGTATTGCTCAAAAGTTGATTTTAAAGTGTTAGTTTTGGGGGGATGTCTTATTTTACAAAGAACAAAAAATAATAAAGAGGGAAGAACAAAGGAAAATCATCTACTATTCAAATACCTTAGTATTTTTGATACACACTTAATTTCATATTTAATATTTTAGAAGGAAAAATATTGCTAGCATCAAAAAATTTTCACGGAACACCTATTTACATCGCGCTGAACACCATTGTCCCAAGGAACACAGTTGGAAAATGCTCATCTAAATCCTACTTTGAAAAGTGGCAAATATTTTAAAACTCCCATTTTATTAACCAGGACAATCTGGTTTAAGACACAACTTATAAAGAGAAATTCTGATTATTTAGTGCAGCCTCAACCTCTCTGAGACAAGAGACAGAGCATGCATCTTTTCCACTCTCTTTTGATTAAAGATCGGTGTAAATTTTCCATTTAGGTCACTCAATCCCTGTCACTTAAACAGAACAAAATAACTCCATCAATTACTTAGCGCATGTTTCTGAAGTAACATTGTCAATTACCTAGTACCAATTAATAAACAGCTTGAAATACAGAAAAGGCAATTTTGCTAGTGAGATGCTGAAGTGGAGATGGTACCTTCCTGAAAGACACTTTACCTTGCTGTGTTGCTGCTGTGGAAGTTGGCACCCCTGCTTGATGCTGGTTTCCCAAGGCATTCAGAGCATTTTGAACAGTTCCAGCTTGAGAGACTGTCTGCATGACCACCGGGCCCTGGGGTCGCAAGTACGGCTGGCCGGGAGCCGAAACAATCTGAAGAACACTTCCTGCAATTGTGAATGAAATGAAAACAATTAGTCAGTGAAAAATGGAGAACCACCAAGAGTCTTCTCCAGCAGGCTATACAACAGGTTAGGCCTACCCTACTGGGAACATCTAATTCAAAGACACGGAACAAAAAAGTATTATTTATCTCGTGAAAGAACTATTCACCTGAAACTAATCGAAGAAAATTCTTAAAATCTCCTCATCCCCTTGCAATCCAGACTTAAAAGGCAGTGACATAATTAGGGACCTATGCAGGTATTTGTTTTTAAATTACTCCCAATTACATCATTTCCTTCCTTTAATAGACAATATTTTAATCTTAATTTTGCGGTATGTCTGATTTACTTACTGGATTCAAATTTTTAACATTTTTTACTGTGAGACCAACCACCTAAATGTTCTCAAAATTACATACAGAAAAGTCTCCACTTTGGAAGAGAGCCTCAACGGTAAAACACTAGGAAAAGCCAATTGTCTTCCCTCCACAATTACATCGACTTCATTGGCCTTATTAAAAGCTCTTCTTCTGCAGCTAAGCAAATTACTCCAGAATCTGGGAGCTCTTGGACCTCCATATCCAGTGTCACAGAGGAGCTGGTTCAGGGCAAAAATACTGCATGCCGAGTATGCTGCACATGGTAGAGGCCGGGTTAAAATACAGACACACAATTTATTGTGGAGAGTAAAAAGTAATACTGGGGAAAAAAAAGGTGAAGATTACTTTAAATTTTGTTCCACACGACTGCATATTTCATTTATTAATTAATGCATTGCTTTACTCTATTTGCAGAATATACATATAAGAATATATTCAGGAATGAAATATTCAAACAAAATGTATAAAAAAATGCTGTAACCACATTTCCTTGAGAAGATGTATACTTTTCTAGAGAGAGCTACCTTCCTGCCTTGTCATGGCACACACAGAAAAGAGACAACAGTACTGGGGAAAAAAAAATCTCCTTTTTAAATATACTTAAGTTCAGCAATGTGGAAAGCCTTCCCCATTCCAATAACACAGCGTGCCAGCATTAGAAAACCCACTGTATGAAGCTGGACAAAAGAGTACCTTGCAGCTGCAGAGGCTGGCCTGCCGTAAGCTGGCGGAGTTGGCTATGTGATAAAGTGAACTTATTCCCTTGAAACTGCAGTGTTACAGGTGTCTCTGGCTGTGCGATTCTGCCTTGTGCTCCTGCTATGGAGGCCAGATGGGCAATTTTTACTACCTCACCACCTGTTAAGGAGGGAAATATACATTAATGAATGCCCTTCAGTTTTCACAACTCTAAATGTTGGTTAGTAAACGGGGGCTGAAGCACTTTCCATGCATAATTAACTTTAGTGCATCAAAAGTGTCATATAAAAGTTCAGCAGGTATTGCTTTCTGGATTTGTTGGACAAACTGGAAAAAACTGATCATTTAAAATTAAACATCAACATTTGAGAAGTTATCCTTTGGTAGCAAAAAATGCAAGAGCCATCTGAAAACTCATGTGACACTTTATAACAGAATAAGTATACATAGTAAAGTGATCGCCATTGCCTTTTCAAGAGCATTAAGAAAGGTTTAAAGAAAAATATTCACACAAAATAAAATGAGAAAGACATTTTAAATGGCTTAAAGATTAAAATTTGTTGCTTAAGCAAGATTTATGTTAAATGAGCTGCACTCAGAAAATTAAGAAGCTCTAAAATGATGTCTTGAGATTTTTGTGATTTAAATGCAGAAAGTTTACAAGCAAAAAGCACCACGTATTAAAAATAGTTACAAAATGATGGCATGAAAACTCAGCTTTTGTAAAGGCAGTGCAATACCCCAGAGATAAAACGAATACATCAGTGCTCCGGATTCTACACACATGCTACTAGGCAGAGCACATACACCCTTAAAGCAAAGCCTCACTGCTTTTTTCTGCCTAACAGTTGTGACTTCTGGCTCTGTGAGAGAGGCCTTTAAGCAGAGGGATTAGTGTTTAATATGAAAAGAATAATTAGGATAGAGCTAAAACATTTGGTCTGAAGGAAGTCTTGCCAGCAGAGGAAACATGCAGAGATAGGAGATTAAGTTGACACCACTAATGTATGTCCACAGCAATTCTCTTGTTTCTTGTCCAATTTTTGATTTTCCTTGGTCATAAACAGCGTAGTGAGCAAGGCTAATCAGAAGAGTGAAAAAAAACAAAGATTCTGTACACATTTTAGGGTGCCTAGTAACTTAACCTCATTGTAGGAAAAAGGTGGGAGAAACCTTGAAAGGGGAGGCCACTTACTAG
Organism: Pelusios castaneus; assembly: GCA_007922175.1. Taxonomy (NCBI): domain Eukaryota; kingdom Metazoa; phylum Chordata; order Testudines; family Pelomedusidae; genus Pelusios; species Pelusios castaneus. The sequence continues at coordinate 4,982,293 of ML685868.1, forward strand.
GCAACCGTGCCTGGGCCTGAGAGGTCAGTACCAGCCTCTGAGGCAGCACACTTTGTTGGATGGTGTGCGAGGGGACCTGTGGCTGGGTCTGGCCTAGGTCTGAGGCCTGTGCAGTGGTCTGACCCCGCTGTTTCACAGGATTGGCTGTGCTAGTTGCTGTGGTGAAGGTCGCTGCTGGCTGGTGTCTTGGAGCACTGGTAGGAGCCTGAGTTGTCTGAAACTGTGTTGCTGCGGCTGCAATCAATAAGGTTTGTTGGGGCAAGCTGTTAGAGGGTTTAACTCCATTGTTTTAAACAACCTGCATTAAAAAGAAACCTTCCCAAAGGATATTAAAATGGCTAAAGGAATGGCTTTTCCTTACAGACTGGGGTGTCTACCCATACCTATCACTCCAGCCTATTTTTTACAACATTATATCATTGGTAATCATTTTTTAAAAGACCAAGCATATATATTAAAGCAGTGTAAAATCAACAGAACATTATATACAATTGGAGTTTCTATACCAATAGTATACTATATACCAAGAGCATATTCCATGCATTATCAGTTAGACTACATCAGATTAAGTAGGTCACACAGTAGCAACTAGTGGGGGAAATTTACTAGCTATTAGTTTGTTTGTATTTTTTTTAAAAAAGCCATTAGTAATCTAGACCATCAAGCTAGAGGAAAGAAGAGTTCTATTAACAGACTAGGATACGTCAGTATATTCAGAGATTTAACTAACCTTGATTTGCAGATACTGTAGCAATGGGTGATCGTCCTCGCACTTGTCCCTGCTGCGTTCCTGTTGCTGTGGTCAGCGTTCGCTGAACCTGAGTGCTTGGAAAAACTACAGTCCTGCCTTCAGGCTTCTGTCCATACTGAACTGGTTGAAACAACCTGTAAAGTATATGCCAAATAAAAACTATGTATTATTATAAAAATTACTAACCAGGCCTTTAAAATTCCACTCAACTTTCCTAGGTGAAGCAGGAGACCAAACCAATCAATTCCCGCAATTTTTTTTTTTGGAAAGCCTAAACAGTTTCAAATCATGCATCTTTTAGATGCACCAGCAACACCTACAGTAAATTCATACTTCCATGGTCCACACTGCAACGCACCACAGACATAGCCTGCATCTTATGTTTCACAAAACAGCTCCATGAAAGTACACCATGTCATAATGATATACGGTGGCTGTTCTGGAACCCGAGGCTGCTAAATCAATCCCTAATATCATTGGTATAGCACCCTAAATGTGCTTTGCTAAACCAAAATCCTAGTTTTGAGGGCAACCAAGTTGGAAGTGTGCCATACAATCCTAACAAAATAAATACAGAGTATGGTATACTACGGCAAATGTAATGTAAAGGGTCTTAAAATCAAATAGTCAGTTTCCTGGTTCAACATTAAATGTTTTGAAAATACAATGAGAGCATAAATTAGATACAGCTAGAACTTAATGACAGATAGCTTCTGACAAGTTTGAGATGAACTGCTTTTCTTTTTTAAAATTATAATTCAAAACAGGCCTATTTTCATAGGAAGTTGGGCATACCTGCTTGGTTTGAGCTTCACTGAGTTGGGTCTGGCTGGATGATGAGGGGAGCTGTATATCTCTTCAATAAGTTTTCTGGTCACCTTTTGCTTTGGAAGCACTTGTGCTTCATAGTGAGTCATTTTATTTTCTACCCCAATCAGATCAAAAAGACACTTGTCTGTATCCTAAAGTTATTGTGAAACAATAAGATTTACAAGTCAGCACATAAAAATAATAAAGTTCAGCATAAATGATACAGAATAATTAGACTATTGCCTGTTGGCTGTTTTAAATGAAACCAACATTGCTCATTACAGCATATGTTTCAAGGGAGAAAAACAAACAGGATTATTCTTTAGCTTATAAGAGTTAAACTGAAAACACCAAATCTCGAGGTATTTTTGGCCATACAGTTGACAGTCCCATCTTTAGTGTTAAATTGACTAGGAGAAGAATTAAATTGATAGGCTTAAGGAAATCAATTGCAGTTTTCTTAGTATTTCAAATATAAATTCAGCTAAATACCAGGTATACAGTTTTTAAATATAAAACTGGACAACAGGGCATACATATTTTTTGTTTTAAACAGTGTGGAAAAATGTTCAACTGTTTTTTAACATGCCCATCACTATGTAGGCATAGTATACACAAAAATAGCAACAAACCCATCCAAAGGGACCATGACTTCATCCTTTAGCCTGCTTTCTAAGTGAGGCTGTTTTCCCTTGCTCATCCCCATGATCTACACTTCTTCTTTGGCAATAAGCCGTCCCAAGCACCACCACTTGGATTAACACAAGAACATCAGTGCACTGAATCAGAAAGCTTTCACCCTTGTGTTAGTAAAGAAAGTCCTACTGCCCTTTAGCTATTACAAATCCTGAAAGTAGGAAAACTAATTGTACTAAAGTACACTGGTACAGCCTATCCTGATTTTCTTCTCATTTAAAAGTGCTTTTTGGGCACAGGAAAGCTCCTGAAGACAAAAAACACATAACAGTCATGCAAAATGAAGCCAATTTCTCTTTCGACAGCTCGAACATATATGCCAGCTTACTGTTCAACCATTTCTTAAAACTCAAACTGTAGGAAACATGAGAGATGCAGTAAATGTGTGTTCAGCTAGATGGGGACTCAGAATAGCAAATTCATCCCACTTATAGTTTGCAGTTGGCTTGAAGTGTACGAATGGGACACTGATGCTTTCTCCACTAAACACCTAAATTCTGCAAGGGCAATTTTTAAACAGTTCACTTCTTCACTCACCTTCCACAGATCCCTTTCTAGTGCCTTTAGTACCAAAGAAGCAGTTCCATATTCCAATGCCTCAGATACATACGAGGAGCTGGAATGCCTGGGATTTATCAGGTCAGGGTGATTACAAATCCTTTGCAACTGCATCAGAACGTAAAGGACGCTGACGAAATGCCCACTTTTAAGAGCTTCCTGGGTTCTAGCAAATAAAAATAAGTAAATTTCTCAGTGTAAGAGTAGTTTTTATAAAGTCTGAAAGAAACATCATTGAACGTGGAGGGCCAGAATCTACGGTAACATGTTACATTTAATATATATTAAAAGTGTTAAGTTGAGAGAAGTTCCAGGAATATTTAGGGTAACATAATATAGCTTTAAAATGCGTGTATATGAATTTGGGATTATCATGAAACTGAGGAATCACAGATACTACCTAAAGCCAGATACAGGCTCATCTGACAGGTTCCCCATCCCACAACACTGTCAATCTTCTGTATGTTTACCCACATGATTAGCCCTATGGTTCCTGAATATCTCCTGAGCACAAACTCACTCTTCTGTTGAACTCTGGTGGTTCTGCAGTGTGGAGAACCATCCATAGGGAATAAGAATTATCCCTAAAACCACCTCGATGTTAGGCATCCAGAGGTAAATGGTTGCTTTTCTCAAAGCCCATCATATTATTTGGCTCAAATGTTAGAGATTTCTGGGGAGTTATGTCATACTCTGGTTATGATTGCATGAGTAGGAAAAATATTAAATGCAACTCCCCAGATATAAGTAGGTCCGCCCAGGACATATTTCATTTTTTTAAACTTCTCATCCAAAGAGTAGAATCATAACATTTTTTAATCTGCTATGTGAATTCCTTACCCCGGTTGCAATATGACATCTTCGTACATTGCCTTTTGCCGATTAGAAAGACGGCACTTTAGTACATGTTCATATTTCTTTGCGAGTTGCTTTTCAACATCTCTCTTTGATCTTCGCAAAATAAATGGCTGAATCATCTGGAAAATGTCATAATAAATGAAATTATCTTCCCTCACATACAGTTTGACAACTTGAAGCTAAGACTATCCAGACATAGTGTGCACACAAACAGCAGTTATGCCCATCTTTTGTGTATAATGCGATTATGATGCTACAAAATTGCTGCTTGTTTGGTTTCTAATTGTGCTCCAAAATGAAGCTTTGGGTTTGGAATTTCTTTTAAAGACATTTTTAGCCCAAACCAAAACCCAACCTATAAGCTGTAAAATGAATGTAAGTCAATCCCTTCTCCCCCCGCGGTCTGAAACAACAGGTGTGAGAGGTCTGAACTGCTTGTATTCATAGCAAAGAGATGCTAAATATATTGTTAATTATTTTGGTGATTATCATTTTAGCAGACACCTTAGGTATCATGATTAACACCAATTCTTGCATGCAATGGCAGAAATCTGGGCACCGTTAAGACCTAATGTGTGCTACAGTTGCACAGGTTTAACTAATCATTATTAATTTTATTTATTATTAATTTATTATTTAAATGAGAGCAACAACCTACCAATTTAAAACTGATTTATATCAATTTAGCTTAAATCAATTCCTTGATGATTTAAAACAATTTAACCCTAGCATGACTGAATTTAGGAGTGCCCATAAAAGTTGGCATCAGTTCAACTAAATTGATTTACAATTTGAATTAACTACAAGTTAATTAAACTGTTGCAACGTGGGTGTGAAGACAAGCCTTAAGGTGACAGGAATACCAAGGAGAGGAACAGAAATTCAAATCTTTCCTTCACATTCATATTTAACCCTGCCCAAAAGGAGTGACGGAAAAGGAGATTTATCTAATTTCTGGTATGAAAGCCTCAGTTGTCTTCTTAGAGACTAAAATCTTAATCCTCACCCCAGAATATCCCTCTTCAGCTTTCAAAGCTACCAGCTTCTTCCCAAGAACTTCTAAAATGCCCTTCTGTCAGTATAAAATTCTGTGGCACACAATGAAAATTTGTGGGCATCATATAAAAAGCTAAATTTAACATGGAAATCTTTCTTAAAGTTTTTCTAGTGATTGTACTAGTGGGTTCCCTGGGATGCATGTCTTGGGAAGATCCCTGTTGCTTAAATACTGGGCTCCATACTTTCAGCCCAGTGTTCCAGATATGACTCAGTGCTTTGAGCAATGTACATCACAGCTCTCGTAGGAGGAGTTCCTGCATGAACTGATCCATGTATTAAAAGAAAGCAGAGAATTATGAATTAATCTGAGCCCTCCATGCCCAACTCAACTGTTTTTGAATACTGAAGTTACAAAGACAAGAAAATAATTAAACGACGTACTCTGTGTAATCTTATGACAAGCTTATGGCAATAATCCTGATTCTCCTCATTGGCTGCTTTTACCGGGAAATCTAGATAAGGCCTGGATATTCCTGGAATTAGAAAATGCACCATAGTCCACAATTCCATCAAGGTGTTATGCAAAGGAGTGTCTATCAGGAGCAAGCGATGCTGGCTGTGAACAATAAGAAAAAAAACACAGTAATGATGTTCAGCAATTAAGTAGTTTTTAATAATGAGATGTATCTGAACACTCTAGTATCTGACAAAATACTTAAACGAAAACAGCAACCCCATACTACAAAATAAACTAAGTAACCACAATAAACCAAATTAACACAAAAATTAAACTAACTTCAATTTCCCCTAAGCATTGCCTCCAATAATGGTTGCTTTTTCAGTAAATAATTAATCAGCTTGCCTGAAAGCGTCAGCCGTAATGGTTAAAATAATGCTAATTATTAAAATCCAAAATTAAGATTAAACAAATCAGCATTATATTAACATTTAGGACAGTTACCTTTATAGTTTTAACATTAAACTACAGAGTTTCCTGTCTACCCAAGTTTTTTAATAAAAAGAATAATTTTTAAAAGTATGTTTTATCTTAAGCCTTCTGACACAATCATTGGTGCTTTCATGCAAAATTAGCGAAGCATCCAAAATAAAGCAGTTATCCAACAAACTAGTTTTTCATTTCCACGAAAAATAATAGAAAATATTTCTGTTCGAGCAAGTCGAAGTCCAGAACAGAGCATCTATAGAGCTATGTTAGCTGTTACCACATAGTAGAGAGTAGCCTCTGAACTTTGACTGCCCAAGTAAATGGAACTCTACAGTGTGTAACTAACATACTACCCATACAAGAAATTAGGCAGAAAAAAAATTATGCAGAACTAATAATTTTTAGAACAAAAAAACTCATCTAAAAGCCACATAAAGGAAAAAATTTTGATATGTTCCATACCTTCGGAGACAGAAAAGTGCCTCCCAGTGCTTCTCAGTCATGTTTTTAATTTGTTGCATTTCGTCTACAACTAGGTACTTCCATCGCATTTTCATGAAGGCATGGTTGCTTTTAAACAGTTGCTTGTATGAAGTGATACATACATTAAAGCTGTTGGGTTCCATCCATTCCTAAAGAAAACCCAAAACAAATAATGATCCTTAGATGGAAACTCCCACCATTAATACTAGCGGGACAGAAAAGTAATGGCATAATTCCAGTGACTGGGATTGCACGTTATTCAGTTGGCAACTATTTAAAAAAAAAAAAGTATCCCAAATGATTTATAAGCAAATCTTGGTCTTCAAACTATAACTGGCCCAGGAATTAAGTAAGATGTTGCATATATTGTTCAATACCAAGGATACCTGTTGCTTCACTTTGATTTTCAAATAGATTTATGGATTAGAAACTCTTGGTAAATGCAAGAAGCCCATATTACATTATTTCATTACTCATTTCTTTTTATATCTCAGCAAGAACAAGATGCATAAATCTGGTTTTTTGAACAGTAATCTAGACATCACTAAAAATAAATCCCCTAAAATATAATACCTGTCTCTTTGCTCTAAGTTCTCTTTGGCTGCCAAAGTACAAAAGAATTTTCAATCCAGGGCACCAGCGTTTCAGTTCCAGCTCCCATTTCAGTATGTTACACCTCCGCACGACGACAAGATGAGGACCCCAGTTACCTATGGGAGGAAAAATACAGATGACAAAACAGATATGGAATAAATAGTGAAAATTCATTTTCTCCATTCTTAAAGTTAAGAACTGCCTGTGCTGAATTTATCAAAGGCTGACTCTAAGAAGGGAACTGAGTCATTTGTTCATTACACAAAAATACGGTTAAACTGATTTTTTTTTTTTTTAAATGACCCCCAGTTCATGGCAGGGGAACAGTGGATTGAGCTGCAGACTGTTAACTACTAGAGCAATACACACAGTTACATCCCGTAGGCACCTGATTGTCATATTTCAATATAAATTGGTTAACATATTGACAAATAGGATTATATTAGTAAAAACTTAAGTCTGATTTGAACCCATAGAATCAAAGAGTTTTTGAAACAAGACTGAATCCTTCTCTCTCTGTCTCTCTCTTTCTCATTTTGTCCAGAGCACATTAATTTGTTGGCTTCTACCATTAGCTTCTGTTGTTGCTGGCAGCTGGCTCCTGCCCACCAGCTATCCCCACCGATCCCCCTTCTCAACAACAGCAAATCTAATCCAGTGTATCTGACGGTGCTTTTTGCTGCCAGAACAGTAGGTGTGCTGCATATACAGTTCTGCCCTTGAGGAATTTGGAACATATAAGTACTACTTAAAATAAAAAAAACACAAATAACTGAAAAACCTAGATTGGAGTTACATTAGAAATGACTTGTGCCAATCTGTGGTTAGCACGTTAGATGCAGTCTTTGGGAAACCAGCATTCCTTTTCCTTTGTAAATAATACATATTGAAGTACAGATAATAGTTTGCAGCACCTTTAATCAGGCATCGAAAGAGCTTTATAAATACCCCATCCTTCACTGCTTCTGGAGATGAATACCTCTTTCAAACCAAGGCAAAGACATAAAGGAAGCCAGGAAACTACAATGTAATGCATCTTATTACCGAACACCAATAACCGTTTTGAGCATCTTGAGCATTTTCCTTAACCAAGAGGAGATAGTTTACGAATGCTTGAGAACAGCACTTATAGTAGCTACTCAAGTCACAGTAGCTACTCAAGAAGAGACTAAAACTACCAGCTTTTTGACAATATTCTTCAAAGGAATCACCACAATTGTTAGGAAAGTCTCAAGAAATTTGGAGGACAGCTGTAAACAGGCAAAAAGAACGATTAATGCTGGTCCACCTTGAATTAAAGTTGTGCGAAACAACAGAATTAGCTTACCTTCATTACAAGCCAGGTGTGCAAAGAAAGCAATGACTTGCACCGTTTTGCCAAGCCCAGCCTCATCTGCCAGAATACCATTGAGATTCCTTCTATACAGTTTCGCTAACCAGTCCAGCCCAATCTTCTGATATTCTCTAAGAGTCCCATACAACAATGCCGGAGTATTATATTTTACCTGTACCAAAAGAACGTATACATACATGTCTCTGCTTTTCATCAAAGGACAGAGTATAAGTTCAAGGAAGCAAGTAAATGAACATTCCCTGCTATGATTCCATAATTATGAAGATATTTTACACTGACTGTTAAAAAATGAAATCTATTAAAAATGGTGTAATATTTCTTGAGGAAACAGTAACACTCCTGGCTTTTCACTTCTAGCATTCCTTTCAGAAGGTCCTGACCCACTCCTAATTAAGTCTGAACACGCTCTATGAAGTACTAAACACTTTTATAGATGCAGAAACTGAGTTAAGTGAATTGCTAAGCCCAAGAACAGGGAATGGAATCACACTACTTTCAATTCCTATTCCCCATATTAAACCAAGATACGTGGCTGTATTCAGTAGTATGCTGGATAGAGGGTGACCAGCAAAAGGCATTCCTTTACGCTCTCATGTGGAACTTCCAGTCTTAAAGCGAGAAAAGAAGCATTACCGCTGTCAAAATCCGAGCGCTTCCTTTAGGTAACAGTGCTTCTGCGGCTCCAGCAACTTCTGTTATGTCTTTTATGTGTTTCTTTGCAGCATTTGTTCTCTCTACACCCTTGTGCTGATCAATACTGAGAAGTGAATCTATGAGTACCACTTCCTTCTGATGGCTCGCCAGGTCTTCCGTACGGTCTTCCAATTCTACACGAGATATAAGTGCATAATGATTTTACATGTCAGGCATAAATGATCAGGAAATCAGTTATGAAATTATTTTAACTGTTTCTATTATCTTCTGTTTAGCCAAGATAAAATGAAAATCAAGTTAAGTGCAGCACCCTGTTCTGAATGCTCACACTAACTAGGCTGTAGGGCCAGTGGCACACTCCCTCTAAGAAATTCTCTGGCATTTCCCACTTTCCCAAAACTGAAGCCCACCGCATAATTCTGTTACCAACAATATCGCTGACACATAATGATAAGAAAAGTAGCCACGTTGCATACAACAGTACTCTATTTATAGGCTTTTCTATGGCTACTCTCACTATAGTTTCTGAGCACCTCTCAGAGGCTACTGAATTTATCCTCACAACATTCCTATAAGGTAAAGAACGATTATCCTCGTTTTACACGTTGGGAACGGAGACAAAGAGATTAAATGCTTTGTGCAAGGTCACAGGGAAAATATTTTGCAGTGTCTGGAGTATAACCCACAGCTCCCAAGCCCCTTTCCAGATCTTTAATCACAAGACAATTCCTCGTACAATCCCTTAGTCATCAGTACTGTACTTTTTATTGATTTCATATGCAACTTTCTATTTGTTCTCCCATAGTATGAACCATCTTGATAAGTTCAGCCCATTGAACAATCAATTGATTTCACCATGAATGTTAATGGTTTCTTCTAACAAAAAGAAAAGAAAAATAAACTGACCTTCTTCACTGGTGTCCTCTTTGTTGTCAGGTTTAGGCTGTGGCCAGTGAAAATTCTCTGAAAAGGCACCTTCATACATCTTTACTAAGTCATCCAAAGGCAATTCCGCTGAAAGTTATTGAAGAACGGGAACACAAGGATATTAATTCTTAAAACTAGCAATTGTCAATAACATTACTTTTTAATGAAATGTTGTAAATCCACACAGCACCCAATACAGAAATTGATTTTAAAGATAATCAACAGGTAGAAGGAAAGCAACATTTTTGAAGTCAATAGACTCAGCTCAGTAGATTATTACTACAGCACAAACCCACCATATAATCTGACAGTCAGTTATTGTTTGGGGGAACGCAGCACTAAAACTCAGCATGCTTGTCTTTTTTTCCTGGTGGGGGTCACAGCGGCTGCATGGAAAACAGGGAGGACAGTTTCCAGCTCCTCCCTGGGGGATTCTCAGGCATTCCCAGGTCAATCAGAATATATATTCCCTCCGATGGATCCTGGGTAGGCCTTGGGGCCTCCTCCTAGCGGAACATGCCAAGTACAGTTCCTAAGCTTACTGCAAAGCCGTTCTGTTTGACCAGGCACTGGTGAAGAGCCAAGACAACTGAGGCTGGGTGGGATTTCTATCTAATGGGGAAGTGCTGTGGAGGGTTTTAAGCAGCATTGCTCACAACTACTAAGAATTAGATAGTGATTATACATACCACTCCATACACACTAATATTCATCCTTGTCCACTATCAAAAATGCTCACACAGATACAAACTATACATAATTTGAAAGCTGACTGGATTTAGAAAAACAAACATATATTTGCAAATATAGTTACAGCTATATATTTCCACATATGACTCCAAACCCCACCATTATGTAGCAAACCTGTGTCCACAGGCAATTTATACACCTACCTTCTTTGGCTAAGTTAGAAAGTTCAGTTTGATGGTTTATATTCCCTTCTTTAGCCTCCTGCTCTTCAATGGTCTCCTCTTCATCTTCAACTAACATCAAAACACACATTTATAAAGGCAGCTAAGTTAAACTATAAAAAAATAATTATTGGAGTATGACTGTATACATCAGAGGTGCACAACCTGCGGCCCACAAACATGTTCTGTGCGGCCCCCTGGGAGGGGAGGGATCATGTGATGTGACCTCTCCCCCCTCTGCACGTTGCCTTTGTGGCCCTCGAGTGGCCTTAGAAAATGTAATTTGGCCATTGGTCAAAAAAAGATTGTGCACCCCTGGTATACATAATAGACCTGGTAGTTTAAACCTGCTTTGGAGCTTACTCCCAAGTCAAAGGCACTGGATGTCAGAGTGGAGTTTAGCAAGAGAGAAAAGTTATTAAGCAAGCTTCTTCTCAGTGTAATTGCTGGATTTTGGATAAGTGGTCACATAGATTGTAGCATCTCTATTACTTCTTATCTGTGATCTAGTGAGGTGTACAGGTTCATAAGATCTCAGTTACCAGCTCAGAAAGCCATCCAAGTTACTATCTAAAACGCACTAAAACAGGATATCACTGAGAACCATAGCAGAATTTCAAAAAGGATTAGCTATTTATATAAATAACGAGACTATCCAGAGCTACAATAATATATTTTTTTTCTGTCTTTTTAAACAAAAGAGATTTAAAAGGGACAGAAACCTTCATGTTTCAGAGCATAAGCCACCCTTGGGAGCTGCAAGGAAACTTTCCCTGAGGCCAGGTTATCCCATAACTGCGAACTGCAGGAGCTTCTCTTCTCAAGAAACTTGTACACTGCCAAACAGGATACTAAATTAGATGAATCACTAGCCTGAGCCAGTATAGCAATCTCCCAGAAAAAGCAATTTAAAAAAAAAAAAAACTAAGGATGTTGGGGAGAAGTGGCAAAGAGGAGGAAGAAAAATATAATCAGAGATACTGATGAGGGAAAATTCTTTCACTCCTCAATTCTAGCAATCCCAGTATCCATACTTCTAAAAATTACGCTTTAAAATATTATTTTGTTCTTAAAGTGAAAATTATAGCTCAAGACAGCTGTTATTTTAACAAATAAACAGATGATGGAAGAAGCTAACACCATTTTTTTTTAATTCATCTCTTTCCTTGGGTCTTTAGGGAGGGATTGTGTATAATATGTAACGGTAGTTAAGCCTTGGTAATAAAACCTCACTGAAACACCTCACTCTGCTATTTAATCTTTGCAGAGAAGTGAGTGAGGCTGGCAATTATATTGCAAAATATATAGGGTCCTCTGGATCAGCAGATTAAAAATATGTGTATTTCACATATTTTAAAAAAACATGAACACCAATGCGCGTGCGCGCACACGCACACACACAATTCCAAAGACAAATACTCCATGCACTGTAGACACAGTTTTGAAGAATTACTAACCTTCCTCATCAGTCAAGGATGTGCTTGCCTTTCTTTTCCGTCCAGATGACAGTGAACCCTAGCATCAGATAATTTAAATATTCAAATACGTGGAATATAAAGCCAATATACTTCCCACCTTTATAAGACCCAGAGGACAGGAAGAGGCTAAGTCTCCAAACAATTCCTCCTTAAAAATCTAGCTATCCATACTAGTATTTGTATAATAAGATGATCAAAATCAAAGTCATCCATATGAGTGGAATGCCACTGAGGTCAATGGGCTACGTCGGTATAAAGAGCTGCCTGCAGGGATCACTTTGTCGGATAAGAGCCTGTATACGTGACTGGGTAAATAATAATTGTCTACAAATGTCCAAATATCTTTTTCATCCTAAATACTAGAATGGCCACTTCAAAGCCCTTACTGGTTCCTTGATAAACATTAACTTGCTTTTCAAAAGATATATTATCTATCTCAGAGACACACAAAATTCAGTGTCAAAGGATTATGGCTCTTAACAACATAGTGTGTTTTTCCCCCCAAATGATTAATTATGTAAGGCCAAAAACGCTGCATTAAACTTCCAGAAATTCAGTTTGTGTGTCAGTCTAAAGGAGCAGCTTTAATGTTTCTTTGAAACTGACAAAAGCAGTAAAATTTACATCGAAGCAGTAAAATTTAGAATAAATCTGAGAGTAAGTACCAAAAGAGACTTACCACCTCACTTTCTTTTTCAAATGAAATATCTTCGACAGGTTTTGTATCTTTCCCTGGAAAATTATTATACAGACAACAGTCACTCAGCAATGCCCTATTTCTTATGCTAACATTTAATTGCATCCATGAGAAAAACCATCAAGATAAGCAAAGTGTAACCGTAAAACACAACAAACAATATGGTTTTCAGTTTTGATTTCTACTGATAAAAAGACGAGATCCCCCATACTTGAGTAAGTACATGCAAGTATGTAACATACCTAGAGTGGGCCATTAATTTATACTTCAGTTTTAGTAAGTTGAAATACAATCACCTTTATTTGAACTTTTCTTTAAATTCAATGCTTTTTTCCTTTTCTCTTGAAATTCAATTTGCAGTTTTATCTCAACAACCTAGTATGTAGAAATGCAACAAAACGTGATTGGCACATTCTTATTTTAAAAGACTTTAAAACAATCTTGCAATCACAAACAAAAGAATCTTTTTTTAAAGGGTACCCTTTACCTGTTCAATATTTGACCAGAAGTATTCAATTTCTCTAGCAATTGAAGCAGCAATACACCTTAACTTGTTTTGATCCTCTTTTCTGGCTCTCTCTTCATTAAGTTTCTTTTCCTCATGGTGGCGAGCCACAGTTCTCACCATCTAAGAAAAACCATCAGATGCTGAATGAGGTTTCCTCAAAATACATCATCACCACATTTCTTAAAGTTACATGTTTTACCATCAACCAGATGTTACCTGTAGCATAGTTTCAGTAAAACTATTAATCTTCAATATTTCCATAATCTTTCTAGGTCATAAAAGTAACCAGTATGAAATAAAAAAAAAAAAAAAAAAAGAAAAAATTTACCAAATTATGGTCTTCCTCACCTTAAGGCTATTTAATAACACAAAATTAAGTCCCGACAGGTCATTGATACGATTTAAATACATATATTAGAATTTCCTTGTCAAAGTAGTATTTCAAATCTACATTGATTAAAATAATTTAAAATCTTTGAATGACAAGGTACCAAGTGGTAAACCGCATTAGTATATTGCCTGTGAGAAGGCGGCATCTGAATTCATAACAGTTTAAAATACAGAATAGGAAATGACATAACAAATTAAACCAATGCTATTTTGTCACCACCAGAGCCAGTACCAGATACTTCAAAGGAAGGTTCAAGAATCCACACAATGGATAATCATGGAATAACATACCCTCATGGGAAATTTCTTTCTATTCCCAGGGACTGAGGGCATGTGTACACAGCAAAGAAAACCCCACAGTTGGCCCCACACAAGCTAATTCAGGCTCGGACTGTGGGGCTGTTTCATTTTGTAGACTTCTGGGTTCAGGTAGTAGTCCAAGATCTAGGACTCTGCTGGGTGGAATGGTTCCAGAACTCGGGCACCAGCCCAAGCCCAGAAGCCTATACAGGAAAGAAACAGCCCTGCAGCCTGAATTCTGTGAGCCCAAGTCAGCTGGCATGGGCCAGCCCTGGGTTTTTCTCTGCTGTGGAGACCAGTGGTTCCCAACCTTTTCAGGAACACGACACACTTCAATGAAACAAACAAATTCCATAGCACACCCATGTTTTTCAGCTGAATTGATTGCTCATAAACATCACTTTTACTCACATTTACTACGGTTACAGTCTTACTAAAGAGGTTTGCAACATAGTGCATACAACAAGCTAAAGAACGATCAAATGCATTAATGTTTCCTAATCCACCAGAAAAAAAATACGTCATCACAATTTTGCCCTTTGCCCACCTGTGTTTAGAATGCCCATGTTTTAGAATCAAAAGACCGATAGCTAGCTTTTAATGTGATGATTAATTTTCATGAGTTTTCTGAGCTGTAATTTTGGTTGGATAGAATATTGTTTAAGATGAAACAATGTTTGTTTTACATTGATTTTCATTACCTTTGTACAAAATTTCACAGCACACTTGGACAGTTCTCACAGCACATTGGTTGAAAACCACTGGTGTAGACAGACCCTTGGAAGTTGGTTTATATACTGAAGTGTTAACATGTTCTATGCTAAGATGTTAAGATGTTCTATGCTATGGATGTTCTCAACTACAGAAGAGTCTAATTCTTTCTTGACTTCTACGAAATGCTTCTACTCAACAATATCTTGTGGCAGCATGCTCCAAAGGCTGATGCACACTTTTAAAAATATATATAATTAATGCGTTTCCTTATCAGTTTTAAATGTATCTTTTGGTACCAACGTTTTTGTATTATGAATACAGGTAAACAGTAGGACGTGATTTGTCTTCTTAGTCCTAGTCATTACTTTTATCATTCATTCAGGTTCCCTCCTGGTCATCTCCTACCTAAATTTAAAGTTTTGTCACTCTCCTCATATAGAAATCTCTCCATACCTCCTCATTTTTATTGTCCATCTCTGAACTCCTTTGATTTCTGCCTTTTTTTTTTTTCCTCTGAGATGGGCTGATCAGAACTGAATAAAGTATTACCAACCAACTGTTCCCGCCGAATACGTATGTCTATTTGTAACAAAAGTGCTATATACTTATTGTTGGAGGGGAGGGAGTGGCTGAGGTGAGACACAGGCACCGTGGCCTCAATTTTCAAACTTGTCTAACGTTAGTGTCCTTATTCCTTATGATGCACCTAAATAAGGGTCTGATTTTTTAGAACTACTAAGAATCCAGCATTTGCCACTAAAGTTAATGGCATATGTTAAGTAATGAACACCCCTGAAAAATCAGGCCACTTACTTAGGCGAAGTGCCAACTTTACACTCCCTTCCACCTAGAAACATGAGGCTTTTCCCATAACTAGACAAAATACTTTTTTCAATAGCATTTTTACAAAGATGGCTGACAGCAAATCTAGTTATTTCTCTGCCAAAACCATATTTCCAAAGTACCTTCTTGGCAGTAACCATCTTCCACCTTCTCTCTTGAGCAAAATCAGTTGCCATCCATTGCATTTCTTCTAGCAGATAATCCCACTGAGATTTGGGTCTTGGGGCCTCCTGGAGTTTGGGCAATCGTCTCAGGGACCACAAGCCATCCTTCCTCAGCTCTGCTATTCGTTGATGGATTTGATTTTCCTTAAAAAAACAAACAAACAAACCCCAAAACTCTCCACAAATATGTTGTGTACAAATACATTTCAATAACAGGTGACTCCTTCTGGCTACAGTTGTGATGGTAGCTAAATATAAAACCACATGGTTGTAGCTCCAACATCATAAACCAATTTTAAATTTAAATTTAATACTACATCAGGGAAACAAATGTAGTCTGGACATTGTATCTAAGTGGCAAAATTAATAGACTAAATATGATTAAACTGTAACAAGAATTCCACAATTCAAACTGTATTCAACAAAGTGCCTTCTGTAACACAAAAAAAGACAGACACATGAAAACATAGCAATCAACTTACAAGACCTATGCAAACTACATTGAATTATACTTTTTTACTGAAATCAGAACTTTACTATCTAAGAAAAATATAATAAAGGATAGACTCCTTCACTACAAACCCTCTTTAGCTGTTAGGAATAACAAGACTTATTAGGACCCCACTAAAGAGGCAGAATGACATGGCTCAGTTTTCCTAGAAAAGTTATCTTAACACAGCAGCACATCTTAAGTTATCAGGTGTGATCAATATGATGAAAATACAAAGAAACTTGCTTTTAGCAAAGGAGACAGTTTTATTCTTTATTCTTCTTTAGCATAAAATATAAAAGCACAAAAACCTAGAACTCTCCTGTGTGTTTTAAGAGCTCAACAATGTAAATTTTCTTCTTGTCAGTATTCTTTAGGTTCTGAAAGAAAATATCTTACCAGCTTTACTTGCTCAGCAAGCTTGTCTTGAGAGCTGTCCTGTGGTAACACTGCTACATTCTGAGCTGGGCTCTGCGTTTTAGGTGCTGTAGTTACAGCTAAGCCTGGGGGTTTTGATGCAATAGGAGACAGTGACTTGTTAGTGGCTGGAGAGGTTCTGTTTGTCTGTACTGGATACGAAGAAAGCGGTGCTGTGCCTGAGAGAGCTGCTGGTGGGATAGAGGAGGTAGGTGGCAATGAATTTGCCGTCAGACGCTGAGAAGTTTGGGTAGCATCTGCAGATGGTCGCGTCAGTGTCACAGTCTGCCCAGGAAACAGATTTGTTAGATGGAGAGAGAATGAACTTTACAATCAGATACTATCTAACTCTGCTCTACAAGTAGAATGTGTTGGTCAAATGCTGACCTAACTTTAATCCACTGGAAACACTACACTTAAAATGCTTTACCAGGCAAGATTTTACTGTTTTACTCAACAAGCTATATCTGTATCTTGCAGAGTTTAAAAACTTCAGCCACTTAACACTTTCACATATTTATAAAAACAGACTGCTGCCATTCTGCCAGTTATTGCAACAAGACTTGTTTTAAGGGTAAGCTTTTCACAATAGATGAACTTTACACACACATATGTATATTTATATACCTGTTGCTGCACTGCAGCTTGTGACTGGGACACTTGGGGTGGCGTCTGTCCTTGAACATGGAGTGCTGGCTGGACCTGCTGTTGATGTGGTGTCGGGAGCTGGCTGTGTGGAGCAGAAGTGATGGGTACGCTTTGTGGCTGGGTCTTCACTTGAATCTGGGGCTGTGCTGGAGACTCTACTATCTGGGGCTGCTGCTGGGAAAGCTGCAATGAAGCTGGGAGAGACGTTATGGGAACATTAGCAGGTTGCACCCTTCCTGGCAGCTGTGGTGGAGGAGTGTGTAAACTTGCTGCGTTCTGCACAGGAGGCCCCTTGGATGGGTCATACTGCTGTTGGCTTTGTTTCTGTCCGGTGAGCTGTACTGCTTGCGGAGTTGGAGGCATTCCACCTGCAAAGCAAGAGGAAATCAGCACAGATGAATGTTAAGGGTCAATGTTCTTTACAGCGTTAACGAGCAAGCAGTTAGACTGCCACCATATTTTGACTCAGTACTTACTTGGCGAAAAGATACCATCACTCTGAAAGTACCACATCACAGTGACAAAAATAAACCACCATTACACTAAACAAGACAACACATCATGCAAAGGAATGCAGCTAGCAAGAGTCAATTACAATAAACTGTATTATCTTTAATAAACTGTCTTCCAAAGAATTTGTTTTTCAGCTATTGATGAGGTAGAGAGAGCTCCAAACACACTGAATGGTCTACACTAAGGATACTGTACATGAATACAAAAATGGCTGTCAGTGAACTAACACCAGTAATGAAGTAAAAACAACATTTGCCACATACATTGCAAACTAGAAGCTATCTTTTTCCACAAACCCATGGTTTAGATTCAGAGCTCCAGAGCTAACCATTTTTCATCAGCACCTGTGATGTACTTACATGCCCACATGCACCACTGGAGCCCTTCACTCAGCTCCTTAGATAAACCAGTCATTGCATATCAAGAATTAATTTACAAGGAGATGTTTGTGGTGGAACTAGGGCCTCCAGAAAGCAGGAGCCTAAGGTTTTAGTCCCATCACTAACATCTCTTAGTTAAATTAATTTGCAATTGGCATGTGGTGACAGTACCTTGTGCCGTAGGCATTAGCTGTTGTAGAGGAACTCCTGAAGCCACACCTGGATGCTGAAAAACCATCCCATGACGGCCCACTTCAATTCGTGGTCTCTTAGACGAATCTGCGATATTCAAATTCCATTTATGGCATGGTATAAGGGAATGGGTTCAGTTTACAAAGTAAAACTACCACACAATTTCAACATCCACTCAGAAAGCTACTACTCTACTACACATGTGTAAGGTTCATGAGGAACATGCTTCAAGGGCAGAGTTTAAGGTAGCTACCTTCAATTTCCTCAGCCAAATGCTAGACTTGCTAATATTTCTGCACTTGCCAAATCCAGTCCTATTTGTTGTGAGTGGAACACACTGCACCACACCAGTCACAACAGATAAACCAAAGGATCTGGCCATTGCCAAAGTAAGGCAGAGCTACGTTTCAATAATTTTGCAGTAGTGGGTTTTCCATTTTCCTTCCAAATTAAATATAATGGTTTAAGAAGAACATACCTGCTGGACTAAGTGCTTGCTGTCTCTTAAAAGCTTCAATTTCTATGGTATTCACTGTTCCTGTAACTGGAGTCCCTGTATGCGTTTGCTGTTAAAAAAGACAAAAATCATAAAAGTTTAGCTATCTCATCAGTTTTCCTTACACAACACATGAAGTTCGATGTTCTTTAGATTCACTGTACTTACACTATTAGCTCTTCAAAATGATTCTATATACAAAAAAGCAAGACTCGTTCAATATCTTCTGGCAATTTTTAAATACTCCAATAACAAAGCTATATAAAATTAACCTAACAGTCTTTCATTCAGCTTTCAAGATTATGTTAACTAAGAAGAGGAAATTAATTGCATGTGTTATAAATTTTGAGTTTCAAGGAAACTGCTATTAAAACTAGGGAAATGGGATGGGAGAAGAAACATACTTGGCCATCGTTTTTCTGGGCTCCTTGCTATTAATGGTTTACCTTTGTATAAGACCTCTCTCCTCCTGCCATCTGCATGACACTGCAAAGAAGTCACAACTGAGGGCATATATTATCACACTGTTGTTTCATTTAAAAAAGGCATGTCAACAACTGAATATATTTACTTCACTACAGAGTAAAATGGATGGCAAGTCAGAATGGGAGAACGAGTCCTTGTATACTACTAGTATCAGTTAACATCAAATATGGTAAAATATAATAAAGAATTTATTTTTTGAAAGTTTTTCTTCAGTATGCAGGGCTAACTTTGATTCTGTATGCCACATATTGGGAAGCATATGAAGTTAATTTGGATCCTGAGAGGAGTTTAAGCTTACTACGAGGCCACTAACATCACTGTGGGCTTCAACAGAAGCTGGCTGCCGACAACCTCAGGGATTGAGACCCATGAGTCAACTGGTTAGCACAAACTGTTCTGACCAAAACATTGCTCAGAATCAAAATGTAGAATAAAAAAGTCTCAACTCAAATGCAAGTTTTAGTTCCACTTTCCTGAATCCCAGATTTAAATTTATTTATTGCCTCTGGCTATTAGACACAAGCAGCTAACTACTAGAATGCAATGGCACGGCTGGTGAAACGGAAGTAGGAATTTTTATATAAAGCAGGGTGTTTGTATGATCATTTGCATGCTCTTTTATTTTACAAAAGTGATGGTGAGGACTTAAAGTCTAGGAGAGTTTATGGGTGCACAGTTGTTTTGTGTGAATTTCCATATCAGAGTTTTAGATCTTCATTTTTACCATCCATGTTATTACAATATATTCTGTTAAGAAAATAACTATGCAAAAAATAAATGTTACCCAAAGATAGCTCTTAAACAGCTTTCTTTTCTTTTCTAAAGAAGAAATTATGCTAGTTCTTAAAAGATAATTAATTTACCATTCTGAAGTTCTCTAAGTGCAACTGGCTGTTGAAAGTGGCAACAATTGTACAACTGTGTAGTAAACACTTCTCAAAGGATTTATCACAACATATCATAACATATCTTTTATATATTTAAATACATCTATGCCGAATTTCTCAAATGGAGCATTTAGTCTATTCACAAGCCCCATGCTCTAAATGATTCCCCTTCTTTCTCCTTCCTCCCCTCTTTTCATATATAGTCACAGCAATTTAAATACAGTGTAAGAAAGTGAATACAAAACTATATTGAAATAAATTGTAGGTGTCCAAAAATCTTTAGTGACTTACTGTACAGTTAGCAGTAAACTAACACACACACATCTAAAATGCATAGGTCTGCAACATCCCATTGTACTTAAGTACTGTACCATGTATTCTCCTCAACCTCACATATTAAGATGCTGTCCAAGTCTAAGGAAAACTGATGGACATTTATAACAACTGTAGTGGTATGTGTACAATATTAAGATGTCTATTTGAATTAAGAAATTTAATGTATGCATGTTGGACATTGTACTGACTTATATGGCTTATGCGCTCATCCAACATGTTACTCAAGTGCTTAAGGATTAACTGCCTTGCCTTCACTGTTTTCTTTTTATTTCACTACTTTAATTTATATGAACATACATAATAATATGCCACATTTAACGTGAATGAAACATATCGAAAAAGTTTCAATCTGACGCAGACAACTGGCATGGAAAATTTCAGACCAAGTAATTAAGTTTCGCAAAGTATGATAAATTTAGACATGTAGAATATGACTGATTTCAATGTGTTACAATAAAGAATGCACACTTTTTATACAACCATAGTATAACACAGGATTAAACATCTCCAACTCAGCCACAATTTGCACTACAATTGCACTTTCTAAGCAATAATTTAAACAGCCTCCTCCTTCAAAGCCAACTTTAAAATCCATTTATTTCACCTACCCTTCCATTACTGATGATTGACTGCTCCCAGCTCCAATTTACACAACTATGTGTTTTAGGTTTCTGTACTGACACATAGTATCTGAAGGCCTCCTACTTATTAAAGACAATATGTTTTGTATGAAAAGTGTAATTGTGCACCCCTGGCATTAGAAAATAAATTGTTTTAAGTCTACTTAAAACAATGAAAAGCTCTGGGTACTATATTGTTATTTGGCAGGATGTCCACCATAGCATTCTTACCTAACTGTAGTTACAACACTCAAAAATTCAATGACAGACCTGATTAAGATACCTACTATGTTTTATAAACACCTTCAATACACATAGATGATGTAAGGATGTGGGGTGTAATACAGAGTTTTCTGCTAAAAGTTTAGGAATTGTTGCATTACTCACAGCGCTTTATATATTTTTAGTGGGTCTCTTATTTTCATATTGAAGTCATTTAGTTCCTATGGAAACTATGTCATTAATATGGGCAGAGCTTATTGACATCCACAAGAGCTATATAAAGTCAATTGATACATTTTCAAATATATATATATCTGAAATGGAGTCAGCAAAAGGCATCATAGGACTAACTTTCAAAACCTTTGGAAACCTATGAAATTACTGGCCATACTAAAAAGCACTTGAAACAAACCTCAATTAAATAATAAAATATTTTACAAATAATTTTAAGTTAAATGTACATTATATTTGTGAATACAGTCAATACTGTCTTGACTTAAAACCCCACAGCAAAGTGAATGAAGTTAGAGGGGTTGCACAAGTTGTAAGATAAGGCAAGATATATAGCCATCAAGTACAGTTTGCTGTGAAAGATCTTCTTAACCAAAACAGAAGAGCACAGTATCTGAGATGAGGAATAATATTTCAACTATAGGAGAATTAGGGTTTATCTTTTGTGGGCCAACTGCAAGAGGGACACAGTCAGTTACACTGGAACAAGTCTGAAATATTCAGTAGAAGGCAATTGTGTACACACAAGCCAGCCCATGTTAAAAGTGCATCTCCATTATCTGTAACTGGTTCTCTTTATAGGTGGCATTCCTCTCTTTAGATATCTTCAGTGTGCTCCCATCCAAAACCAAACGTCTGTCTAAACACTTTTGTTTCTTCTAGTTGATATCCATGGTAAGTCTAGTGAAGGTGAGGTAAGTTCTTATAGAATGTGACTTATTTAAAAGGGTTGGGGGTTTTTTTTGTAGTAGTAGAAAAATGCATTATACAAAGTATAGCAAGAAAGGAAAATTGAATACCTGGGGCAGGCATATATAAATACCTTGAATCAATAAAGAAAAAAGAAAAGAAATTGAGAAGAAATCCACAATTACAATACCACAGACAGAGGAATCCAAACTACAGCTATGCAGAATGCACAAATGAACTGAATGCATTAGGAAACAAACAACAAACAAACCAACGTGAAAAACATTCAAGCTGAAAGTTAATGAAATAAGCCAGCAACTTTGAGACAAGAAAGGTTTAACTTCCTCAACACAGGATAAACATTCATGCATTTCAAGATTTGAAGTTATTTTTGATTTTGTTTGTTTTAAATGACAATGGATGGGCTCTTGGGAAAATACGAATTCTGCTAAGAAATATCAAATCTGAATGAAGAAAAAAAATCTGGGATGAGACTGCATTTTAGAACCATTTAAAAGTACCTGAAATGGTTGCTGCTGGGATGAAAAAGCAGCAGAAACATTTGGAGGAAGCTGGGTTGCTATAGCAACAGGAGTACCAGTCTGCCCATCCTTTCCTGTCACAACCTTTACCTGAGAGAAAATATTTTGAAAAAACAAAAAGGGAGAATGATTTTCTTTTTAAAAGTTTTTAAAAGTGATCAGCACACCTGTTTTGCACGGTACTGACGGCACCTCACTGAAGAGGAGATTAATACTAAATGACCGTCAGGGTCAGTTTGCTTTGCACATAGACAATTTTTGAAGAGTTCTGTTGCACTTTTAATAGCAGATCAGAGTGAGGGATAGATTTATCTACAATGACTCTCACCCCTGGAAAACTGTCTTAAATCCAGATTAAGTAACAGTGGGGGTTAGGTTTATCTCAGTTCCTAGATGACAACAAATTAGCATGACAGACAGTCTGAACTCGAGAGAGCTCCAACATTTATTTAAGCAATGAGCATAGCCACCATTCTCTCGTCCCCATTAATTTCCAAAGTGATCAGTCCTTCCAGGAAAGGGATGAGGTGCATCGCTTTAGCAGAAGGTGATAAAGAGGGGGGGGAGGGAAAATAAAAGAGAGGAAGACCAAAAATACAAAGAAAGAACATACTCAAAAGGTACCGTGATTTTCAAAAACTCTCTTAATTTGTTAGAACACTCAAAACAGTTTATTGGCACAGTTTGCAAAATCCTCCAACCGGGAAAATGATTAAAAACTTTCACAAACTATTAGAGGTTTATGTATAGCATAAATATAACTGTCTATATGATTTAAACTGTGCCTTAGAACTAAAAAGAGAGAGCAAACTTGAAACCCAAAAGACAGTGAGGCCGATCTTCAGCTGGTGTACATTGTCAAAGCTCTAGTGATTTCAAAAGACCTATGTCAATTTACCAGCTGAGCATCTGCCCCTGAATTTGCACAAGAGCTCAACATACCTGGCCATTTCAGCTAGTGACAAATAAATAAATGAAAAAGGACAGGTAAACAATTTGACAATACAATTCAAAGCACATGGAATAATTCACGGACACTCATTGCTGATTTTAAAATAATAACCAAACACCATGTCAGAACAGTTTAAATTAGCGTGTGCAAAACCACAAATTATTCCTTCAAAATTATCAGTATCTGATCTTATTCACAGTTTCTTCTCCCACCAAACATCAAACATAGTGCTGGAACTTCTGACCCATCCGAAAATTCAAACTAAAGAGGGGGCCACTAGTAATCCTCTAGTTTCAAAGGTCATCAACTTTTTATTGAAAATATATGGAACTATGATAGAAATTTCAAACATACTAAAGTATTTTTGGAACAGAATTGTTTTCAAACTGGCACATACATACCCTTCCATATTTTGGATACATAATTTTTAAAGGGATATTTAAGCATTTCAAGTGGTGCCAATTCACTAGTTATCCCAAATATGTCATCACAACTACTTGCTACACAGCTGTCAGATTCTGCTCAGGCCATCCAAACAGACTAGAGTGGATACTGCAGGTCAGGATTAATATGCACTAATATATCTGTTCAGAAAAGGTTGATCATCTATATACACCCTACTTGGTTCAAGTCGTTTACCATTACTAAGCGCTGAATTCACTCAAGGAACTTTAATATTTTGTTTTATTAAAAAAGAAAACTAATTTTTTGTGCACAAACTATAACTTCTTTGAAAAAAAGCCAAGTTCCAAACTAAGGTTGTTTTTCATATTTTTTTTAAAATGTAGGTATTATAGGTGATAACTTATAAACCAAAATTATTATATGATGCATGATCATTTTTGATAAGTTAACATGCTTCCTGCAAAACTTACCAGCTTCTGTGGGACAGACCTTAACTATTTTGTGTGTGGGACTCGAATATTGGCATGAACTTGGTCAGTGACGAAACAAGTGTATTTTCCCTTACCACACCAATTCTTTTCCCATCCATTAAATTACCTCTGTTCCTAAAACACATGTTTCCAATTGCATGCTCAACGTGCAATTTCAATCGTCAAGTAGCAAGATTACAATTCTTTCAGAATCTTCATTAAAAAGTCTGCTATATTGCATCAGTCAGAAATAAGCTTTAAGGTATTGCTGAGGCATCTAATACTTTGGTATCCAACTGCTACAGTTTCATTTAATGTGCTATTCCAAATTATTAAAACAATAAATTTCTTACCTCATCATTGATAACCTCAGATTGTTCCTCGTCTTCCTCCTCCTCGAGATCCAAGTCATTTTGCCTAAGGTATGCTTGTAATGGAACACAGTGTTTCTTCTTAAAAGCTAAGAAGTCCATCATATTCCCTTGAAGATGTTGCAAGAAAAATAATTCAATCAAATATTCCTTAAAAGTCTCCCTCAGAATCTCCATCTGTTTGTGATGATGATCCAAGCACTGCTTTCTCATCTGAGCAGCTTCTTGGGTGGCAGGTGGAATCTCCTCCAATTTTTTAGGTTGTTTCTTCACTCCTGTACTTACTGTAGGAGTAAGAGGAAGATTAGATAGACCCTGTGGTATAGTGGCTCGTGACGGGCTTGTGGGAGTGGGAGGTGATGTCATTCCAAAAGCAGATGGTCCTCCAACTCCAGCTATTAATCCACTAGTAGACCTATCATAGCCTATGGGTCTGCTTAACTGCTGCCCTTGAAGCACTTGCTGCTGCTGCTGCTGCATGAGCTGTCCTTGAATAATATTGCTGATTTGTGGTGGCAAGTTAGTAGTTGTAATATGTCCTGGGCTAGTCAAAGACTGCATATTTGCTCCACTGGCTGCAGGACTTTGAGGTCCAAGATGATGAATGGTGCCACCAGTCTGTGAATGAGGTTGTGAAAGCCTGCGTTCTCGTACAGTTGCAGGTGCCCCAGAAGATGGAATCTGTACCTGTGCTGTAGCTCCTTGAGTAATTTGTGCAATTCCAGATCCTTCTTGATATACAAAGTGTCCACCGTTTGACGGGCTCAGACTGATCTGTCTCACAAGCACACTAGCATCTACAAATCCTCTAGTAGGGCTCTGGCTGCACATGCCCAAGCCAGAACCTGGAGTGCCTGCCCGAACATTTGGTAGTGATTGCACTGGTACAGGGTTGGGTTGTGTAGGGCTTTGAGACTGAACTTGCTGGGACAATGGTGAAGTAACTTGAATATATGATGGAGATCCATGCTCAAACCTCCTCTGCTGAGGGCTAAACTGAAAATTTGGTGACGTTGGATTTGGTATTGGCAATGGGGTAAGCGTTATCTGTTGGTTTCCTGATGCTACTGGTCCAACATTCTGCAGGGTGATGTTCACATTTTGCCCAGCTACTGGACTTCTACTCATTATAAATTGCTGTATTTGGTAACTGGGGGACTGAGGTGCAGATGGGCTTGCAGAAGGAGCAAATGAAGCTGCAGGGGACTGTGGTAAGTTTGTCTGCTGCTCTTCTCCCTCACTCCCTGTGAAAGATCTGGACCTCTGGAGCTGACGCTGAGCATTCTGAGGACCATTGCCATGGTGCATTTTCACCTTTTTTTGTGTGTGTTTTAAAGTAAATTCTAAAGGAAAATATAAAAACAGAAATTTAGTGAAGATAAAGATATTCTCTTCTTAACTGACTGTTAGAAGATACACATTTTTAGTAAGATTTAGAATTTTTTCTGCCTCAAAATTAGGAATCCATTCTACCTTTACACTCAATTAAAACAATAAACTTCATGCAATTATTCAAAATCTGGATGATCTGACACATATTTCCCAAATATATTTGCTATCTGTACCTTTTATATACATCTCTAATTAACTAAGTTGGCAGTTAACAGCAAGATGGTATTACAAATTTTACATTCCTCTTTTGACCAACCAAGCTGAGTTGGAAGAGTTCAAATGCTGTTTTCTTCTTCTGTTTCCTGTGGAATATCCAGAAGGAATGAAGGCTTCATTTTTAAACATATTTAATCTATCTGGCTCAGTTATTTCTGAAGTTTCAATAATATTATTAGTATTTAACACTACTTTACCCAAAACCTGTAGTTGTACAAACTTACAGTACATTTTAGTGATCAAAGGCTGAGAATTCATGGTGAAAGGTGGATACGTACTACTCCCTGGTATTTTTCTCACTATAAGAACAAATAAAATATGTCACTAAAATCTCTCTCTACTTCAACTGACTTAAAGTTTGGAAAACTATTGTAACTAATATTTAATGCTGCCCTCTCTTTCCTTCATAATTCCAAATGGTTAATAAAACAAAATTAACTCAAAATCTAATTTTATTTAAAACGTTATTCACTGAATAAAATTAACAAGTGAAAAAATGTTCTCTTTTCAAGTTATTTAACTTGCCTGTTATTTAACAGGTCATGGCACCCCCAGCTGCCACCACCAAAAGACATTGCTCAAAGATCCAAAGGGGCAGCCGTATCAATCTACCGCAGAGAAACAAACAGAGTCCTGTGGCACTTTTAAAGACTTATTTATTTCTCACATGAGCTTTCATAGGAGAAAATCCCACTTTGTCAGATGCTTTTCTCACGAAAGCTCATGCTGTAAATAAATCTGTTAGTCTTTAAAAGTGCCACAGGACTTTGTTTCATTGCTCAAAGATGTCATTGTTGGGTCGTGGGCATCAATGATTTTTTTTTCCCAACTGAGTTCCGAGGGAAAAAAGTTTGAAAACCACTACTCTACTGTACACTGTACCTCTTTGCTTGTCATGATGGCTAGCTAGGTCCCTCCTAAACTCCTAGGACCTGTTCCTTGACATGGAAAACAACAAGCCTTGACAAACGAGGAGTTCCGTGGCCCTTTTAAAGACGAACCAACGTCTTTATCGTATGAGCTTTCGCGGGAGAAAATCCCACTTCGGCAAGCGATTTTCCTCCCAGGGTGGCTCGTCTTTAAATAAACGTGCTCGTCTTTAAAAGTGCCCCTGGACTCCTCGTGTGTTTGGCCGACCTAGGCTAACACAGCCCCTTTGGAAAGAGTCCCGGGTCACTTTTCAAGACCAACACATTTACTGATGGGATGAGCTTCCGTGGGCAGGATCCCCCTCCTTTTCCATGCCAGGCGGCTGGCCCAGGGGGACCCAAGCTGAGGCCCGAGGCGTCTGATTTTCTCCCACACAAGCTCATGCGATCCCTGAACGGGATGGTCTTGAAAAGGGACCCCCGGACTCCGCGTGTTTGGCTCCCGCGCTGGGGCCTGTCACCGAGCCCGCACAGCGCCCGCACACGGGAACATGCCGCCCAGGGCCTGCGGAACCCCCCGCCCGAAAAGCCTTTCCGGCTGGGCGCTGGGGAGATGCTCCCGCGACACCACCGCAGGCGGGGCGCCGGCTTTGCCCGTCGGGCCCGGCCCCGCTCTCTCGCAGCGGCGCGGGTGTCAATCCCCCTGACGCCTAACGGCCGCGGGGTGCCCGTTAACGGTCGCTGCCGCGGCTCGGGGAGGCCGGCGGGAGCAGAGGCGAAGGCCC
The DNA here is from genome assembly GCA_007922175.1 of Pelusios castaneus. Lineage (NCBI taxonomy): Eukaryota > Metazoa > Chordata > Testudines > Pelomedusidae > Pelusios > Pelusios castaneus. Next base: position 5,010,538 of record ML685868.1, read on the forward strand.
GCCCCGCAGCCTCCAGCCCCGTTGGGGCCCCGGAGCCAGGCCTCGGCCCCGGGCCTGCTCGGCTCTACGGGCGGGACAGCGCGGCCCACCCCGCTCCGGCCGGGCCCCGCTTACCCCAGGAGCCGGGGCCACACTTTCCATTCCCTCCTCACAGGAAGCTGGGGACCGTCAAGGGGCGGGGGAGAAACACATCCGCTACCGGCGCTGGCAAGGGACAAACCGCGAACTCCGTCCTTGCCTTCGAGGCGGCGGCGGCTCGCGCCGGGCGCATGCGCCGCGGCTCGACCCTCACCAGCGCGAGCGCCGCATGTGGGAAGACTAGAGCGACGGGGGTCCGCAGGATCCTCAGCAGCCGCTCAGCGGGGGAGCAGCACAGGCTAGGCCAGGTGGAGCCTCTCAAGCCAGGCCGTTTGGGAAGTTTCCCAGGGCTTGGCACACAGGCACCCCTGCAGGTCTGGCCCAAGGGTCTTTGGCAGCCTTGGGAGCTATGATTTTGGCCCCCCTCCCGCACATAACATGTAAAAAATTTTCTTTCAGCTAATTTGGTGCCCCAGGCGACCACCTAGTTCACCTATAAGGTTGGGCCAACCCTGACCCCATGCCCACCCTCCAAAAGCATCCAAAACTCTGTGCAGGGGATGGCTCCAGGGGAATCGTAATCCAGGCTCCACACGGTGCAAACAGGACAGCAAGGAACACGAAACATGCACACAGAATCAGGACAAAAGGAGGCAATTTATATATACAAAAAAAAGGAGAGTTTATTGTTTACGTTTCACTCAGGTAGGCAATATGGTCTCAAGCCATCAGTCAATTCCCACTTTAAAGCATCAGCTAAAAACTTAAATTCCAAAGGGGTAGCCGTGGTAGTCTATTGTAGAAAGACAACAGAGTCCTGTGGCACTTTTAAAGACTAACAGATTTATTTATTGCATGAGCTTTCGTGGGAGAAAATCCCACTTCGTCAGACGCTTTGAAGATAGGAAAGTTGCACTGACGAAGTGGGATTTTCTCCCACAAAAGCTCATGCGATAAATAAATCTGTTAGTCTTTAAAAATGCCACAGGACTCTGTTGTCTATCTAAAAACTTAGTTTGCTTACTTTCCGTACACTTAACATGACGGCTATCAAGTTATAGTAGCCTGAACAAAAGAGCCAGCAGTTTTCACTGTTAAACATTCCATTTAGGGTAACACTCCACAAGTAGAAACAGGATAACTGACTGTTTGACAAAACAAACAGGGAGCCCTGTCGCACTTAAAACAGATTTATTTATCGCATGAGAAAATCCCACTTTGTCAGACACTTGAAAGCTCATGCAATAAATAAATGTTAGTCTTTAAAAGTGCCGCAAGACTCCTGGTTTGTTTCGCTGACCTAGACTAACACTGCTCCTCCTTTGGAACTTGACACTGCTCTTGAGACAGTTGCAGAGCACAATGAGGAGCATGATGACTACCTCTGTCATTGAAATATAATCTTTCACCGCTTCAGAACAGAATATCAGCAGAATGTATTTCATTATAATAGACCTTTTCTCTGTAAATTACAATTAATATCTTTCCAAATGTTAAGTAGATTTTTTTTCCAGATTTCAGTACTTTATATATATGTTTGTATGTTCAGTCTTCATTTGGAAAATAAAATATGGACAACCTGCAGATTTTATTATCATGGATTACTGTGCTACTTTGCTTATTCTAATTTAATCATTAGTTCCACAACGTTTCATAGATGCTTTCACTGTATAAAAGTAGGTCACCTCAAGGGCACTTTTACTGTAATATTTCAGAGTTTACAAGGGAAGGTCAAGGTTTATCAAACTTCCAATCGAAAACGCTAATTTTCTAGCGCAGGTGGTAGACCCACTTCATCATTCATGAAATTAGCTGGGCATGGAATTGACACTGTACAACAGGTGAATCCTTTTTCAAGTGCTGAAGCATGGTTTGGATTCTTCAGGAAGGTAATCATGCCAAGACTGAAATTCACAGGAATATTTGTGGAATCAGAACACCTTTGACTAGTATAATGTGTTCTGAGCATCATTTTCTCAGATTCAGAACATGTAAATGATATGGACTTGAAGTACACATACAGAGGTTTAACTGACCGACTTTTTCTTGATATCTTTTTCATTAAATCAAAGTGACTTATGTAAAATATATATGCAGCATTCTGGTCTTCAGCACAGATCTGTGCTACAAATGGCAAGTATTGATATTCTGAAACAAAAACAACAACAGATGATGAAAATAAATGCCATAAATAACCACTGTAATATCTAAAAAACTATGGCTACATTAAACTGGACTCTGACACATTCTAATTCTGTTTTTGCCACCTGAAGGTACTAAAAAGAAATAACTGCCTTCTCATTTTTGTTTTAAAATTTATCAACTAATCTGTTATTAAATGGTCACTTCCATAGTTATTTTCACCATCAAGACATTTTGCAAATGACAGTTAAACCTGAAAACACCATATAAATGTCCTAATTTTACCGATAGGAAACTGAGTCAAAGACATTAAATGACTTGTAAAGGTCAGCCAGAGAAAAAGATAACGAATCAATTTTGTTCCCAATGTTCAGACCCCGTTTCTCTCGTTTTCTGAAGAGAGAAACATATTTGCATAGATAATAAGCTCTTATCTACAGTTTCTCTCTCCCTCAAGAAATGTTTTTATAATAAAAGAGGTGTGTCTGTCCCTTTCCTAACTCAACTTCTCTTAACTGTTAATGGTATAATAATCATGTAAATCACTGGATTCTCTCTCTGACTCTGGCTGCAAAGAGGTACATTCTTTATATTTACAAAAGAAAGCTAGGAATTTAATTTTTAAATAGTTGCTTACTATACAGTGCAAAATTCAGTTTAACACTTGTTTCTTTCAATACCATCAAGTTAAACTCTTTCTCTGAATACCACGCTCATAACTAGTTTTTGCTTTCTCCTTTAGATGACCTTCACAATCAGTTATAAAAAAAAGAAGCCATTGTTACAATATTTGGGGAGAGGAGGGTTTGCACTCACAGCCGATTAACATCCAAAGGGGTAGCCGTGTTAGTTTATTGTAGAAAAACAACAGAGTTCTGTGGCACTTTTAAAGACTAACAGATTTATTTATCGCATGAGCTTTCGTGGGAGAAAATCCCACTTCGTCAGACGCTTTGAAGATGGGAAATTTACAGAATGGGAGGAAATTAAATCATACACTCCCCTGCATTTAATTTCCTCCCATTCTGTAAGTTTCCCATCTTCAAAGCATCTGATGAAGTGGGATTTTCTCCCACGAAAGCTCATGCGATAAATAAATCTGTTAGCCAATTAACAGTAATACTTCTAAACTGTAGATGCACCATATTGAAGAGGCTTGCTCATGACTCAATGTTGGTATAAGGTAAAGTCTAATAAGTAGTATTTTGAGTCCAAAGAATCAGTTCCAGAAAGATACCACAACAAATTTAAAAAGCAGTAATTAGAGCTGACCCAGCCTTGGAATGCTCCTTAACACAAAGAATTAATGATTTAACACTAACACTTTTGCCTCTACTTTGTATTAAAACAAGAGCTGAGTGAAATTTGTTTGGTGAATAGTAAGCATTCACCAAAAAATGCATTCGGGGGTGGGCACTGAAACTATTTGTGAATTCAGGTCAAATTCAGTAAATTGTTTCAGCCCAAGAAACGAACTAAAATTGGAAGTACTGATGTGTCATTTTATTTGACAAGTTGTTTTGACAAGGTCAGTTCCACACATCATTCCAACAATTTGAATTAATTTGACATTCAAAATTTTCATTCAGCCCAAACAGAAATTTTTCGTTTTGTTTTTCCTTTGAGTGAGGAAAACCTAAAATATTTAGTTGTGGCCAGAAACCAAATAAATCTTTCTTCTGATTTTTTATTTTGACTACCAAATATAAAATAAATTATTCACTTAGTTCTAATTAAGACATATACAAACAGAATTTACCGCTGTGCTATAACTTGTTTAACTGACAAACACTAAAATCAGTCTATTTTTCTCTGTAAATTATTCTCATTTTATTCCAGGATGACTGCTTCAGCCCATACTTAGTGATAGACTATCAGGCTTTGATGAAAACTGAACCACCATTTCTTGGATAAGATTGAAGTACCCAGTTGATAAGAGAAATTTATCATCTGTACCACAGTATCCATGATCAGATTTTTTTAAAATTCTTCCTGAATATCAGATGTAAACAATCATTTCCTTTTTAATCTATATATTTTGTACTATGTTACACCACTGTATTCTATTCAAACTAGGCAGGCAAAACATCCAAGATAAAAGCAGCCATGTAAAATTTTGTGCAGTATTAGTGGAATACATTTTGTAAATGTATACATATATTTGATATATTAAACATACTCCACATTGAATGTATGGTGTGAGAAATGGATTTAATTCTTGCCAATAGACTATGATATATAGAATTTTATAGTATGTGCTTGCTGAACATTAGGGCAGTTTTACAACAGATCGTGCAAAATTGTACATTTTACAATGAAAATTGAATAAACTGGTGCCCCAGTATGTTAAAGGAATGCACACTTCAACTTAAACTCACCTTTCCTTCCTCTCTTTGAACAACAACATTTTCATATCAGTTCTGGCATTATTTTGGTGAGTGATAAAGTTGGCTATAGGAGTGAACAAGGTCACTAACAAGATCCCAATTGGGTGTAAGCCTTGGTGACATACTGGTAAGATTTAAGGACACTCCACGAACCGCTCCACTGCCTAGAAAAGAAGAATTTATAAGACTAAGGATGACACAACTAATACTACAAATTTTAAAACAAAATGTTTCTTGCCTGTGGGTGTTACTAAATTAATTAGCCTTCACTGAAGCTGGAAATAACTTTGTAGAGAGAAAAATCTGAGAAAAATTGTTTCTTGAGTCAATAAACAAAACTGGTTAACAGGAAAAAAAATTTTTTTTTAAACATAATGAAACAGAAGGACTTTTATGTTACTTGTAGCAGCACCCAGTCTTCACTGGTCAACCACTCAGGATTGTCCCGTCCAGCCTCAGCAGCTCATTTGGCAAGAGCAGCAAAGATTTTGAAAAATACATTTGTTGTTTCAGCAACATGGTCTTTTGCTCATTGCCCCTCTGACACATTCTCAACACTCCCTCCATATACACAAATTTATTTTAGCAAGGGATAAATGCCCACTAAGTCTTTTCCATCCTTCTGTTCTTTTTTTTTTTTTTTTTTTAATGTTAAGCACAACCATTTTAAGCAAAGCTTCAGTAACAAGAGTTCCAGTAGTATTTTTCTAATGGTATATTCTCAGGAGTGAAATGTACTCCCCTTACCTCACTGACTTTCTGCTTTCCCTGAGCATCGGAATGAAATAATTCAAAGCATATTTTTCAACTGTTGTCAGCTGTTTGGGTAAACACATTCTTCACATTCTGCTAGTTATTTAGGTTCATAATTAAAATACAAGCCTATTTTACCAGTTTTGTAGAAAAAAACATTTTCTATTTCTGACATCAAAATGGGGGAGGGAGGGAAGGATGGTCTGATGGTTAGAATGTACCTCATAGCAAAAAAACACCTAAGTTCTAATCCTAGCTCTGCTACTGACTCACAGCATGACCAGGAATAGGCCAGAATGTTTGTTTCCATTTTCACATCTGAAAAATGAAGATAATACCTCCTGAGCAAGTTTGTCAGTGAAGGGTAAATTATAATTGCATTACCTATTATCTGTGAAAATTCTTAAAGTCATTAGGTCAAGTTTAGGTATCATATGACAGATCTTGTCTTAAGAACTGCAGAGGACGTGCAAGATTTCCCCTATTACTTCCTGCAACCAATCCTGTCCATGATGGGAAATACATGATGGGAAACCCTTTAAATAGGAGCCATTGTTGAAATGGATATTTTTTTTCTTTAGGCCTAATAGTGTCCCAGGAAATTAATTTTTAAAAATAGCTCCAAGCAAATCTGCAAAATTCTTCTGGATGAGTGACATCCATGGAAGTGCTGTGAGAGGAAAGAATAGAGCAGAAGATTCATGTGTCTGCCGAAACTTTTTATCAGCTCCTTAGTGGGGAAAAAGTTGTAGTTACAACTCCAAACTGTTGTACGTGAAATCTCTGAACTATCCTTTATGAATGAGATGATCTTAAATTGCTACTCTTATTTAATTTCTGTGTTCTATATCAAAAGTGCTTATGGCCTTCATGTAACTTTTTATTAATATTTTATAAATTGACACAAATAAATAATACTAAATGAATTACACACCATTCTGAAAAGTTTTAGAATCAGGTTTTAGTTGATCAGTCGAAATACTACAGCTCTATGACAGTCATTCCATTAATCCTCCATAGAAACCATCGCAAATACCTTTTGTTGTTACATTATACGTACATTTCTTCTTGATTTCACTTTTTACTTGCTAAATTGAATCTCTCCTACTATGTTTTAAAGCAAAATATTTTTCTTGACCTTTTACACTGTATCAGGCTCAAAGTACAGTGATATACATAAGACAATAAATGAGAAAGAAGAACTAACCACATTACTGATGTTAATGTTTGCTCAATTTGTAGACCCCAAAGGAAATCCAGAATCCTGTTGAGGAGGGATATGAGCAAATTTTTAATTTATCCTCAGGCAATGCCAGAGCACTATACAGGCAAAAAAGCCCCTGGAGTAAGGCTGAGGAAAAGCCAACACAAAAGTGTACTCTAAACTTAAATTCCAAAGGGGTAGCCGTGTTAGTCTATTGTAGAAAGACAACAGAGTCCTGTGGCACTTTTAAAGACTAACAGATTTATAAATCTGTTAGTCTTTAAAAGTGCCACAGGACTCTGTTGTCTTTCTAAACTTAAAAGCATTCACAGTGTATCTACAAACAGTATAATCACAAGCATTGAGCCAAGAATATTATTAAAATGTACAAGCTACTGTTCATCTGGGCTACAATGATGTAAGGCTCTCTACAAGAAATAATCATGAAGCAGGGTACACTCTTGGCAACCTTCTTTCTTCCTTGACACCTAGCAATTTAAGTGATCTGTTTTTACCAAATGTGGTTTCTGCACTACTCCTGCTTAATTGTTGGGTTATAGTACTGCCGAACAGGAAGTCTTAATTTTTAAAAAACATAAGTGCTGTCATGTAACCTCCACTTGGGCTTTCTTCCTCCAATTATATGAATTACAATAAACAGATGTTAGAGGCCTCTCTCACCAGATATTGTTCACAGCTCGCATTTTCATCAGTTCTTATGTAGGTAAGAAAATGGACATTCAAGACCAGCTCCAGTATATCTAATGGTAGAATAATCTGTGTTAGAATCAGCGCACAGTGTCCTTTAGACTTCAGATTTTGAAGCATGTCAGCAAGAGCTTCCAAATTGCCTCCTTTTGAAAGAGACTACTACAAAGGTTTTGCATGCAGCATTCAATTTTTGAAATGTCCTGTACATTTGAGGCTTTTCCCCATCTTTCTTCTATTTGAAGTTTTAATTCTCCCACCTAAAAAAGAAAGGTTGAGGTAAAGGGAGGATGAGAGGAAGAGGAAAGCAAGAAACATTAATGAAACATTTAACCATAAAGAGAACTATGAATTACCTTGCATTCCTTCATCAGCAGGACACCCAACCTTCACTTGCACTCATCCTTCCAATCAAGTCATTTCATTGCTGCCTTTGTCATATTAAAAAGCCTTCAAATATAGAAGATTTGAAGCCAGCATGGGTTCAGAGTCTGGGCTCCGGCCTAAGCTGCAACATCTACACTGATATTTTTAGCCCAGAAGACTGAGCCCAGTCAATTGACCTAGGCTCTGACACTCGGTGCCATGGGTTTTTCTTTGTAATTTAGACATATCCTAATATTCCCACAAGTAAAAGGAAAGTGTATAATTATTAGCAATCTTCAACTGGTCTCCTGGTGCGGAGAGAATCATGCAGATCATTTAATGCCCATGGACTGATGTATCTTTGCAGACTTTCCTAGTGTAAATGAAAGACAATGCACGATATAGAGAAAAGATTTCTAATGTTCTACTCTACATTCAGTTTACTTGATGCCAGAACAACACTGTGCCCCTATATAGTCATCTAGCACCAGGCATGATGAGAGAACCTAAATTCCTATGCTAACGATAAAAGACCACCACTTTTAGAACTTTAGAATTCTCTGAAAACGTGTTTTATGAAGTGCTTTACGAACATGAACTAAGACTCACAGCCATCTTACAAATATGCTTGATTTGTTCCGGAAGAGACTGTCCCAAACTCTTGCATTCTGATTCTCAATGCTCTGGTTCTAACAAGGAGAATGCTGCCTATTTTTCCATCCTGTGTGTCAGAATCATATTCATATTACCTTCTTTGCAGCTGCTGTTTTCCACCATCTCTCTTGAACAAAATCAGTTGCCATCATTGCATTTCTTCCTAGATAATCCTGGTGAGATTTGGGTCTTGCAGCCTCCTGAGGTCTGAGCAATCACCTCAGGAACCATAAACCTTCTTTCTTGAGATTTGCTATACATGACGGACTTGGTTTTCCTTAAAAAAACACAAAACTAAATTTAGTTCTCTTGCTGCACAAACAAAAAAGGATGATCACAAAAAGAACATATGCCTGAGACTGAAATGAATGGCATTCTATCTTCAGAAACACTTCATAACATTTTACATCACACTTTACTAAAACAAGACTATGGATAATTGTTGAAGCAGCGTTAATGGTTTGCATAAATCCTCAGGCACAGAGGAACTCAGGATAGAGTGGTGCTCTTTCTTGAAGATTTTATGTTTTAAAAAGATGAAAATAATTACCAGAATAGAAGGATTTTTCCCCAAAGCAGAGTATCACACTTCGACCCCCATTCCATCCTCCCGTCTGATTCTGAAAACCAAGTAGAGAATAATTTGATGAATAAGGTTTAATGCAAATTAACATTTAAAAAGAGAGCAGAAAACTACATGCTGAGTCCCCCTGATGTTTCATCCTATCATTTCATGGGTCTATGAATGGAAGCCCCTGAAAAGCTAGTGCAAAAGCATGAACTTGAAAAAATTTACTGGATTCTTTTAAAGTACATCTATAATTATCCTACAGTTGGATCCCATGCATACACAAGTTATACAATTACGGTTTGGGATTTCTTCCTCTCATTGCATACACACTGGATAAAAGAAAATTCAAATTTCTTTTTTAAGCTTTTCCTTTCTAGAAAAGGAAGGATGCCTATTGCTCATGTTAAATATATGAATCTATCAGAATTTATAAAGCACATCTCTCTGTTGTATGCAGGTGGCTGCACGATAGGATATCTGCATAGTGAGAGAAATTCACATCAGTTCACAAGACTCTATACAAAACTTCAATCTCAATGCAAAATTGAGTAGATTCATAATGCCGTTTTTCCTTTTCAAAGGACTACTCTATCAGTCTCTTCAGTGTATAGTCTGAAGTCCAGAATTTTCCAAAGGGACCAGTAGTGGAAGAATCACCCTTTCCTCTATACACCTGTAATACTGTGTGTTAGAATGGTCCATCCAGAAACAGAGACGTTTTGTTTTTCAACTATTTAACATCTTCGGCTGTAGGCAGCAGATTGTTTACCACACGCACACAATTTTAGAAAGCCTTAAGTCTGTTCAAAGAGCAAACCATCATATAATTAAACTGCCTTGAAGATTTTACAACTTTTTATAATTACACACCAAAGATGGCAGAACGTACAATTTAAAACAAAGTCAATGATAACGTATATGATTACATGAGGATGGACATAAAAAGCATTCTGATTCTCCTCCTTCACACTAACTTACCTCCAGCTGTGTTTCTAATGGCCTTCACCAAATTCTTTATTTGCTTGAAAAAACTTCTCTAGCAAAACCACTATTCTCTTGGGATCTCATAAACAGGCTACAAATATTTTTGCCACTTCTCTGCTTTCACATCCCCTCTCCAAGTTATTAAAGATTTCTTACCTCGAGATTGATAACCTTACATTGTTCCTCCCACACAAGGTCCACACTACTTTGCCTAAGGAATGCTTGTAATGGCACATGGTATTTCTTCTTGAAAGCTAAGTAGTACATCGTATTCCCTTAAAGATGTTGCCAGAAAAAGTTCAATCAATTATTCCTTAAAGGAATTTGTTGTGGCAATCCAAGATCTGCTTTCTCATCAGCAGTTTCTTGAGCTGTAGGTTGAACCTCTTCTAGTTTTTAGGATTTTTCTGTCCCTACTGCTGTGTTGCTGTACTGAAACAAACAAAATTAAACAAATCCTGTGCACCAGTAACCCAAAAAGTAGGTGATAGCCAGCCAAGGCCTTGGTGGCTACTTGGACCTATCTACCTTCTTATCCTCCCACAGACTACCGCGGCAGAAGGTACAGGCTGCTGGCCATCCAGACCTGGCAACAGCCTTTCCCCCCTCACCCAAACTCAAGAGCTTCTCCCCAGCCCCTCCATGGCTATGTCCACACTTACAAAAGCTAGTTCGAATTAGTTAATTCGAACTAACTAATTCGAACTAATTTTAGATAGTTCGAATTAACTTAATTCGAACTAGCATGGCCTCACTAGAATGCTAGTGCACAATTTGAAGGCTTCAGATAGATTAATCTCCCCAATCTACTAACATTTACAAATCTGGGTGTTATATACCCAAACTAGAATACTGAACGTCCATTTGAATATTTGGCATTGACTGCACCATCTCAAAGAACAACGAGAGTCCCAGGAACCCTTAAGGACAACACATTTCTTCAGGCAGATGTTTTCGTGGGCTCCAACCCTCTTCATCAGAAGTTACATCTGACAAAGAGGCTTGGAGCCCATGGAAGCTTCTCCCCAAAGAAATCTGTTCATCTTTAAGGGCCCATGGGACTCCGGTGGATTTTGCTGTACGCAGACTAAGGTGGCTACCGGTCGGGAACATGTCACCATCTCACAGCTGCCTTGTGGAGGGTTTTGAGACTGAGCCTGTTGGAACAATGGCAAAATAACTGGAATATGTGCCGGCGATCCGTTCTCCAGGGCTCACCTGAAAATAATGTTGGATATATAATTAGCAATGGGATACACATTATCAGCAGGATTCCAGTAGCTACTGGTCCAATTGGAGTGTCATGTTCCCATTCTGTCCAGCCCCTGGAGCCCAGCTTGTCATAAATTGCTACTTCGGGCAACTGAGGATCTAGGGTGCACCGAGCCTCTTCCCCTCCTGCAACTTCAGTGCTTGCCCCACCCCCACCAGGTGGGCTTCTCCCACATAAAGAATGCTCCGCCCCTGCCAGTTCTGTCTTCCAGCAAGCCCCGGCAGACCACTGCAATCGTTTCTTGGAGGGGGAGAAATGCTGGGTAGGCTGAATCATCGCGTCTGCCAGTGCACAGTGGGGCAAGGAGAATGACCGAGACACCCGCTATGGGTACCTGGCAGGGACACAACAGCGAGGGCTCACAGACGCCTCCACTTCCCCACTGCTCCTCCTAACGGGGGGTGCTATTCTCAGACAAGAGGAAGGAGGTGTGGTGGGGGCACAGCAGGCACATAGGGACCAGCCTATACAAGCTGCTAAGGCTTCCTACACCCCTCCACAGCCCAATCCCACTGTGAAACAGGACTATCAACTCCCCCAGCATGTTGCCCCCTCGTTCAGGCTAAGTGGTGCGTGGTTATAAGCCTCAGCTCCTGGAGTCATGTTACTGTGGAAGAATTGCAATTTTCATATTCTAAAAAAAACAAGTAAATTGCTGGGCTGCCTGAGTATGGTGAGGGAAAAGGTGGACAGCACCACCCACCTGCATCCTACAGGCACACAAGGCCCGCAAGAACCACGCTGTGTTTACTCTTTTCCTTAAATTGCATCAGGGTGGGTGTTTTACTTAGGCTGCTCAGGAAGGGGAGCTGGGCCAGATTGTATTACACTTAGTTCGTCTGCACTAGGAAAGTGGGCCAGCTTAACTCTATCGCTCACGGCTCTGAACAATTTCATGCTCGATGAGAGGAATGAAACTGACCTAAGCCCCAATACAGCGTTAGGTCGACATAAAAATTCTACTGACCTAGCTCCGGATTTACTATTGCAACAGTGGTGATGCCTGTAGAATTTCTAGTGTATATGTACCCATGGACATATGCCAGGACAAGTGTGTACCAAAGCTTTAATTTTCTAAGGCCTGGCCAGTACTAAAAAGAGTTATACTGGTATAACTACGTAAGTAAGGCTCTGATTTTTCTTCAACCCGTTATAGTTTGAGTAGAACCCCCTTGTGCTCCAAAGGGAGCATCACTCACTTCGCTTCACAAACCACAAAAAGCCGTGGTCTACACTACAACGTTCTGGCAGCATAGTCTGCTATGGGTGAGAAAAATTCACAAAACCCTGGGCAACACAGTTATGCCTGTGATATCCACTGCTGACATAATTTAGCTACCATGCTTTAGGGAGATGGTATTAGTATGCTGGTGAAAAACATGCATCTATCATGGGGGGGGGAATGCCAATATAGACTCTATAATTTAGACATATTGATATAACTCATCCCCACTAGAGCTAGGGGAAGCTTGCTGCTTTAACTAGACTAGTACAGTAAAAGCAACCTTCTAGTAGGGTATGCAAGCGCTAAAAGAGGTTATTAAAAATCTACAGCTATCTCCCAGGATCTTTACATTACATTTTTTTTTTTTAAATATCCCAAAAAACAAACAGGTTTATTTGCTTTCAAATCAAAGGGTGCATCTACACTTACAAGTTAGGTCAATTTAAGGAGGCTTAAGTCGACCTAAACCCACTCCACGTCCACACTGGGCTTTCCTTAAGTCGACTTAACACCTCGTTTTAGGTCAACTTAAACCAGTGTGGACGGGGATTAGCGCCTAAATTAACCTTGTTAAATCAACTTAAGGTTGAAAAGGGGCTATGTCTACACTCGAAAAGTCAAGTCGACTTTTGTTAAGTCAACTTAACTTTTCTAGTGTAGACATAGCCAAAGATTCCTGTGTGGAACATGCAACCCAAACACCGAATACCGTGCCACTGAATGAGATTACAGAACAAATCACTTCCCATCTAAACTCCTCGAGGGGCACAAAGTAAACAAACAATACACACAGCAAAGTAAAAATGTTCAATTTTAATGATCGAGGGCACATTTCTTAGTTTTCTCTAAAGGCTACAAATGTTCCCACTGAGTAGGATTTTAATTGACAATATTCCCGGGGTTATTTGCTAAAATGATAAACTCTGCTGACAGCGTGAGGTTGTTTTAAATAACAAGGGAAGGAAGAGATTGCAAAGTTGATGCAAGTGGTATAAAATACTGAGGATGTAAAAGAAAAGATCTAAGGGAAGAGTACATCTCCTGAAGGCACACAGACATATCTCTCACAATCCTGCTTTTACTTCTAAGACAAAATATGGATCAACACCTTCTGGGGATAAAAATAAAATGCACATTAAAATGACACAAAACAAGGGTGTGACGTTTGCAGCAACTAATTAATACAGAAAAAAGGATAAACTACTCTGGAAGAAATGGAGTCCAGCAGCCTGAGACAGAAACCATTTAATACATTTCACAGAACTGAACAGAGGAGACAGCAAACACTTCAGAGAGAACAGTATTACATTCAGTGGAGACCAAAGGCTTAATTCACAGGTGAGGGTGAGTGGGAGGTACTTTATTTCTGCAAACAAACCTCAGGCTGTGTCAGGAGGAATTTACATCCATTGCTGCTATGACTGCCCTGCCCCAGGATACTGCCAAGGAAAGGAGCTTTAATTTAGACAGCTCTGAGCCTCCTTTGAAGTCCAACTGGTGAAGTCTACCTGGGAAGGTTCAATCATCATGTTTCCTAGGCCTCATTGTCACTTAAAATGTAGATCCACGAAGCCACGGTGATCAGAGGATGCAAAAAATTCACACCCGACTGCTGACTTACCCCTGGTGTAGATGCAAACAGGCTGAATGCTTCGGCCAAGCTACCTCGCATCACTTGGGCAGGTAGCTTCCCTACAATGAGTGCAACCCCTTCTGCTGCTGTAAACTGTTGTCTGCATTATGGGGTTGTGCCATGGTAGCTACGCTCTATAGTCCATGTAGTGTAGAGATGGCTTTAGGCATCTCATTCCTAAGACAACAGCTGGCTTCAGGGCTCCCATAAGTATTAGCGCTGTAGGAGGCTTGCACGGCTGCACCTTCTCTCTCCCCATCCCCTAAGGAAGCTGGTCCCACAGATAGTGAATTAAGTTGAGTCTCCTCCCCCCCCCCCCCCAAAAAAAAAAAAATCCTTAGATGCTTTGAACAAAGGCTCTAAGGTCTTTATTCCTCCATGAGTTAAATTTAGTTTTCTATGTTTTGGGCACAGAGAGCTGTGTTGCGTTTTCTCCCCTCTAAACTCTCAAATTTAGGAGCATATTCTCTTCTTGTTCTGCACAGAGATCAAGGGGAAATTGCTTTGGGCCTATAACCTCAAACTATGCGTGCACATTCGCACACCTACTCGACAGCACACACAAATCCCACATTACTGCACACAGCCCCTGACCCCCATCTGAATGGGCAGATGCATTTTGAGAATTTGTACATGCAAAGTTTATGCATGCTGGGTTGAAGCCTACTGAAAAAACTGAATCTTACCTTTTATACAGTTAGGCCAAAATGTAGCAGAGAGGGACACCAAACCAACAGCCGTACAACTGGTGAGTTATCACAGGCAGTTCTGAACCCCTTCTAAGGTTTCCTACTTTGGCTTTGTGATAACATTTACATAGTAATTACACATGCACACAAGCCCACTTTCCAAAGTTTGGGATCGCATGCACGAAAGGAACAGTTTCTTCAGCTCAGAGAAGGCAAAGAAAGTTAGTCTCTCCCTAGTCAGAGAATTCAGTGCCACCACTATGACCACACATTTCTGACCACACATCAACAGCATGTGAAAGGCATGGATCACGTGCAAAATAAGTCTTTGCTAAAGTTCAGAAAGAACTCCAGCTACAAACTAGGAAATTCTGTAGACTAAAGAGTTATTTTAAAAAAATAGTACACAGAGCTCTTCAATCTATAAAATAAAACAGAAACATCTTGTTTTAAAAAAATGTTTTGCACTTGCCTTTATGTAGAGATTACACGTGTAAATAATTGTTCCATATAAGCACATTTTACTGTAATAAAAACATAATTCAAATTACATAATGAAAACAATTCCTGCATGATAAGGTTCATTTATGAAGCATGTTTGTTGTTTTAGTTTTCAAGTATTACACATTCCAATGCATCAGTTAGTGGTATAGACAGTTTCAGGGTCACTTTTGCATTATTCCTCCCCTCCCCCCAATTCCTTTTCTGTGACTTCTCACTCCCAGCACTCAAGAAAACTTCTGCTGGATTTAGAAAGGCCACTTAGTTCTATGCAAACTGGATCAGAAGTAGCAATGCTCCCAGCTCCTGCCAGTTACCAACTTAGTCAGAGTCATCGGCGCACCCATCATCGCTGCCTTCAAGATTGTTGCTCTGCAAATCAGAATGGGGGAAAAAAATGTTTTTTTCATCAGCTTGATTACAGACCCAGCCAAATCACTGGACCAAAACTGTTCTGAAGACTAGGGAAACGCAAACCTGAATCCAAACTTCAAGACCTAGACCCACCTTTAGTTACAACATTCAAAATTATAAAAGGGAAGAAAATACTTTTACTTTCTTACGACAGATGGTTACATTGAAGAATCCAGTTCCATATAGCTCCATGGAAGCAATTACTCATACCGACATCATGAGGCTGAGTTAGATGCTAAATAATATGACAACTGTTAATCCTAGTAACACAGAAGAGCCAATGCATCTAAGACAACAAGCAGAATTATATTCTCTTAAACATCGTTAATGGATTTGTTTACTAAGTTTAAGCAATAGCTGAAGAACTCTCTAGTTAACTGTGGAACAAGGATGACAATCTGCAACATACTGAAAATGCAGGGAGTGCACATAAAACTTGATTTGAAAACACAGTGAATGACACATGGTTCCTGTACCAAGTGTGTTCGTTTCCATATTTAAGCAACCAGAACTTCCACATTTCTTAAATTTCCTGAAGGTGTCACAGAACTGAGAACTTCCCCAGGGTGCCGCAGGATCTAGGAACCTCACTGAAAAATTTAGGTCCAGCGTATGGCAGACAACATAGGGTATTGTATGTAAGTGCCAAAAAAGTGAGTTACTGTTTAAAATTGTGTCACTTGTATGCTAATAAGCTACAGGGCTATGAGTAGCATCTAAGGAAACTGGTTTAAAAATCTAAATTTTAAATTGACATCATCCCTTTAAAGAATGAGACAACAGGACTGAATGAAAACAGGATTTTACAGTGTTTTCGTCCCATAACAGCAAAAGTGCGGATATAATAAAGAAAAGCACTGTCAGTGATGGTTATGGTATGGCCTAGGTAATGGATTTCCAGCTGTTGATTTAAAAACAAATGCTAACAGCTGTTTGTGGCTTTGAAAAGCAAATGACCTTTCTATTCTGAAATGAAAGCCAATAAATTTATCCAACTGCAGAACAAGGAACACAACATGCTGCAGTGTACATTAGGCTAAAATAATTCTATTATGGAATCTGTCCCCAACCAGCCTGTGACAGCTGCAAACCCAATGTTGTATTTGTTTATCGGTAACAAGCAAACATGCCTTCCGCTAGCCCAGCACCTTGGTGTTTCTTCACATGTCAGCATCACACAGCACTGAAGACAGGTCAGAATTCTTTGCCCCTTTTTGAGACATACTAAACCAAATTAAGGTGGCATGTGTAATAAGCATTTTCTATTCTGTTTCAACAGTGTTTCCATGTGTAAGATCTACATCAGCACCATCATAGCAAAATAATTACCAGGAGAACAAAAATAACCTTGAGAAATTGCTCTTTGCCCTTATTCATGCAATTCACACAGGCTTTGGATTTTAATTTCAATATGAGAATTTGTCTCAGACCAAAACAAATTAAAATGTCAGAGTGGAAGAGACCTAATCCAACCCTCATTGGTGAAGGATTGTACCTTACATAGTGAGACCCTAATTTACAGAACTCCCGTTAACTAAAGGCCATAAGGTCTCCCAGAGTTTCTCTGAATGAAGCTCCACTCCTGCCCAGTTACCCCATCATTCCTTTATGGGCTGTCTGGCTTTCCCACCAGGGGAACCTAGATTACTCGATCACCACTTCAACAATGTTTCCACTACTCCCTTGGGAGAGTCTTCAGCAGAACATATCTCAGGAAGATACGAATTTCAGTCTACAATGCTATATATCCCATGTCTCCCAGTGATAGCTGTTCAGACCAATAGCAATTCCATGCTGATAACTTCCTATTCAGCTCAATGGGAGTTTTGGCTCCTGGTGGGTTTGCAGGGTTGGATGCAGAGTAACTACATTTAGTTTCCCCTCAGTTTAACGTTCTTTGCAAGTGAACAGCCCATTAAACAAAATAGAAAATTAGATAATGAGTCACAGTTCTCCATGCAAACTGGTATTTAAAGGGACATTGCCAACTTGAAATCTAGTCTCACTTAAGTGAGTTCCAAGTAGTTAGAGAGAGTAACATCTGCTTCTGACTCCCAACCCAATTTTGGGATTGTGCCATCACATCTTCCTACATTTTAAAATATTTCTTCCTTCCCCACTTGCCATGTGCAAACCTCACAAAATGCAGTGAAAGGACTAGACACAAAGTGTAATCATATCCAAATATAAAGAAATGTGTATTTAGGATTTGTTTTTTAAAGTCTAGTCTCTTTAAGAGAGAGTTGTGCTAGGTGGTGTAGTGATAGCAGGCAAAAGTGGTCAGGAAGAGAATTTTTAAAGCTGACAGCTACCCTTTAAAAAGATAATAGTTTCAATCATTACCTTTGAGTTTCTATCATTGGCTTTTATTCCTGAAGAAGTGGTATTGAAGTCATGGAGGGAGAGGGTGCTGAGCCAGTTTGCCATAGATTGCTCTTCCTTCTCTGTGTTTATAATAGTGGGGTAGACATGTTGCTCTTTGAAAACAGTGATCTTCTCCTCCGCTTCTGCCCATTCCAGTGGCTCATGCAAACCGTCACTTCCAAAGCGGTTATTATACTTTTCAAAGTGAACTTTTTCCAAGACCAGCCCAAGCCCCGGAGCTCTGGGGATATCCACCTTTTCCTCTCCCCAGCTGCGCTCCATGATGGATTCCGGTGCGTAGCCTTTCATAATCGCTATCACCAGACCGATCATCTTCCTTATTTGGTGCATCATAAAACTCTGTCCTTTCACCTTTATCACTGTAAATTCCAAGCCTTCCCTCACAAAGGGCTCTTCGCAATACATCTCCATTATGTACCGTTTGGCACTGGGGTCTTTGGGTGCCTTCTGAGAGGTAAAATTGTGGAAGTTATGGGTCCCTTTGTAGCTAGAGAGAAGATTGTTGACTTTCTCAACAGTCTCTTTGCTCAGTCGGTAACTTTCATCTTGGATATCATGGTCTTTATGGGCAAAGGCAAACGTTGGTAGCATGTAGAAGTAGGTTCTGGCATCACACTTGTTCTTGGAGCTGAATCCCCCAGTGACTCTTTTCAGTCCTCATTTTAAAAATGACATTTCGTTAACAAAACTTTTCAATCAACTAATTTCAGCCACATTACAATCCCCACCCACCAAGAAGATCACATATAAAATAGAAGGGGAAGGATGAAAAAAAAAAAAATCACATTGATTTTTTTTAAAAAGATCAATCTGAAAGATAGAGCAAAAGCCGACTGTAAAGAATTTCTCTTTAATTTAAAATCAGTGTTTGCACACACTGCTGGGATACCCACTTTTCATTATTCTTACCAAGAATTCTGATATGAGAAGGAAGACAGTTATTAATCTTTTCTAAAACATTGTCTATCAGCCAGATCTTCAGTGACACAATCTGTCCAATGGCAGAGACGCCCTATGAAAACAAAAACAATGAGAACACACATTGGTAGTTGTGCCTCCGTGGAAGACCTGTACCAGAACAGAAATTTCAAACAGATAGTCTGTTTACGTTCTCTGTTCATTTCTTTGTTGTTATTGGTCACTGCAAACTGAAGTGAAGCAAAGATTCTACCACACATCAACAAATTGAGCACCACGACAAACCTTTTCCCCATCTGTAAAGCTGAGATAGCCAAGAATAGGAGTTTAAGGGATTTTGCCCAAGTCACATGGAAAGCCTACTGTAGCAAAGCCATGGACAAAACCCAGATCTATGCTTCAGCCACAAAATCATCTGTCCACTCATGGGCAAGGTAGGTAGTTAGTTCGGTTAGCATGGTGGAAGGGATGAGGTTGCAATTATATTATACCTTCACCACTCTGCGACATTTCACTGTATTTGACGCATACAAGACCAAAAATGTGCTGTACACAAGTTTGTATATTATGGTAGCATCTGTGAACATCAGTTAAGAATTAAGACCCCACTGTGCTAGACACCATAGAGTCAAAGAACAAACATGGCCTCCACCTGAAAAAGACTGCTAATATATCAAACAGGATGGAGAAGATGAACAGAGCAGGAGTGGGTTGGGAGGAAGAAACAGATGAACATAGTTAAAGCAGAAAAGCCGATGTCACAACTAAGAGGATAAAAAGAGGATAAATTTGAAGACTTAATTTTACAGATATCTAGTTATTACCCCTATATTTACTAACTAGTAAATATATATTTTTAATTTAATTTAGTAAGGGATGAGGGTGTACATTGCAAATATTTTCTCTTTAGTAGAGTTACACATTCACTATCAAATGAGAACCCCACATTATAAAAATTATCTTATTTGTCATCTGCGATCCAAAATGCATATGACCAGAGACAGTCACAACAAACTCAGGGCCACTAGCTTTTGTAGCACACTCTTTACTAAACCATGAAAGAAAGAGCTTTAACACCTTGTCTGTTCGCGCACACCTCTGAAAAGACATTTTTTTCATATCTTCACCATGGTTTTCTGGGATGCACCCTGACTGAACGAGGGCAGATACTAACTCATCCTCAATTGTCTTGAACTGCAAGGACCCCACATTTCGCTGAAGAGAAAGACAAACAGAAGAAGAAAAAAATAATTAATACTTTGAAGAGCCACCATTACCCAGAATCCAGTAACCATCTGAATCACAATTAATTTTCAAAGTTCTCTCTTCACAGAACAAATAGCATTGCCACACTTCAGCAAACCCTACCGATTACATTTTACCTGGAGCCATTAATGAGAGAGATACATTTTCAGTATTTCTTTTGCTATTGTAGCTAGTAATGGACAGTAGTGATTTCAAGGTAATTCCTCAACACCATCCAAACCACGAGAACTGGATTTGTGTAGGAACCACTACAAGTGACCAACCTTGTGTGTTGTCACTGTTATGCCAAACCCACTACACCAGAATTCTGGGTCACTGTACTCATAAATTAGATTAAATTTTAAGCTAGACGGGGTCATTATGATCAGTTAGTTAGGCCAGAGAATTCCACCTAGTTGTTCCTGCACGAAAACCTGGTCCATGGCTCACAAAGAGTGCAAAAAGACACCAATTTCCCCACTACAATCCCATTCCCTTCAGAGTGGATGCCATTTCCTTAAAAAGAGAGTGGTTGGGGGAAGTTATGAAAGTGCAACATATCGTTTTTCTCAACTGGTATAAATAATAAACAGTGCATTAAATTAAAAAACCAATGTTATTGCAACATTATGTAGTTTAACACATGTAATCTGGCAAGTGCAACATTAAGAATATCAGACACATTAATTCATATGAATTACACCTATTGTATATATTTAGACAACGTTTAATTCTCTAACTAGAAGTAACATATATTACGTATGTGCATTGTGGATGATGGACAATTTGCTGAATGCCTTAACTATAGCATTCTCTGATACCACACATTTAGTATATAGCCCTAATGTTGCATTAACACAGTTGTCACAGTTTCCTGCTTGATGGAAAAGCAAAAGAAAAATCCCTTTATGTTCAGACTGGCCACAGACCAGCCAAATTTGCAATTTGCTGGGATAAACAGGGAAGAGCTCACAACTTGCTTGCTGCTACTGCATTGAAGAAATCATTTTCTGCAAAGCTTAGTTAACAGAGCAGCCATCTATCTGTGGGCCTTTTATGTCTGATTTTGTAAGCCTGCAGTTTTTTTAAGTGAGGTGAAACTTGGGGATACACAATACAAATCAGATTCTTGAAAGGGATACTGGACACTGGAAAGGTTGAGAGCCACTGCACCAGACGACACATTCTGCAGTGTTATGCTTATGCCCATTTTTGCCTGTCCCCATTTAAACACATTTTAGAATGAAATGTGCAGGGCTAGGAAAATCCAAGAGCCAGTGAACAGCCACAACCACAGCACCTGGACCAGAGAGCTCAATGGAAATGTAGCAGGGGTGTTATAAGGCAGCATTAGGATCATTAAACACACTGTGGAGCTGCAGTAGGAGAGCCTTCAGTCCATGCTGGAGGACTATCTACAGCAATGTTTTTCTGAGAGATCTCCATCCATTGTTGCTACAACCAAGTACAGTTACAGAACTAGGAATCCAACCAGGATCAGCACTGGTGGGAAAGCTGGTGTAGACCCACTGCTCGCATAACATAAACCATATTCTCTAGCCTGGCTCTGAAGGAGATCAACACATCTGAATCTGAGGTTGGGCTATGCATGCCCCATCCTCCTAGATTTTTAGAACCCACCGCTGCTTGACCTTCTTGGCAACCACCTCTTTCCCCTCAGTTCAGGCCCTACACTACTTTGGGCGTACTAATATAGGTAGACATGCCCCAAATGTAAGAGGCTGAATAGCATTTATTGCATAACCACATACCTGCATCCCATGATAGCCTTTCCCAGAATATGCCACCAACAAAACAATCTTCCTTTTGGGAAATTTTTTATTCTGATCCTCCACATCCTCTTGGCATCCCTTGAACCTTTTGTCTTGGTGTCCATTTTCATCTGGCTTTTCTGTCTCCTCAATGCTGCTCTGCAGTCTTTTTGCCTGACTGGCAGCTGCTGCTCTCATATTCCCATCCATTGCAAACCACTGAAAGAGACAGAGCAGGAAGCAGGATTCAGCAAGGAGAACAACAACAAAAAATTATATCTCTGTCACTGGAAAAAACAAACAGCAAACGTATCACGCCCAGTACTTGGGCTGCATTTTAGTTGTGAGCTGGAGAAACCATGGGAAAAGCAACTCAAGAACATTTCCATTTAGACGGTATCTACACTATGGAGACTATGCTGATATAGCTATGCCAGTATCACTCGGGAACACACATCAAGCCTGTGGGATTTTTCCCATCCGGGACAACCCCAGCAGCCCTAAGCAATGGAAGTTAAATTTTTTATCATCCCAGATCAATGTAGTTGTGTCAATCTAACTTTTAAATATAGCCCAAAGCTAAGTCTCTATTTTGCAATTTGGTCATGTTCTCACCCTTTCTTTTCCAACATTAATCTAAACACAGCTTTTGTACACAGCTGTTCCCAGAGAAAGGCACCCAAAAGAGCTTATATAAATAAACTAACAATTCCTAACTCTTGTAAAGCACTTTGTGAGTGGATGAAAAATGCTATATAAGGTTCTTTAGCTCCATGTAACACATCAGAAAACTAAGATGTATGGAAAGGAAGCTGCCCAGGGTTACCCAACAACCCACTGACAGTACCAGAAATGGAGCCCTGCTCTCTCCTGGGTACCCCTCCATTATTTCAATCCAAGAGGCCACTCTCTCCTATGAGGTTTCAATCAGTCAATGAGCAGAAACAAAACCATGCAACTGGGATGACCTGACACATTGGTATATGTCATGACAAACTACACATATGGTATACGTCCATGACAAAATAGTCCATCAACTGACACACACATAATGCTGGAACACATTAGCAGGCAGGGTCTAAATAATTACAAAATGCTTTCTCAAAACACAAGTTTGCTTTCAGATGAGCCACAAAAAGAAAAAGAAGCTGAAGCTGTCTGATAAATGCAATGTGCTATAAGGAATTTGCCCAGATTTTTAATGGTGATCGAACATCCACAAGGATGACAATAATGGTTGATGGCATATATCACTGCATACTTTATCCAATACAGAATGCCAGAGAACGGCAACCTTGAGTGAATGAGGCCAGAGGGCTGGGAAGGACAAAAGAAACATAGAATGATGGAAGCATACAACTGGAAGGGACCCTGAGAGGTCATCCACCCCCGATCCCTGCACTCAAAGAAGGACTATCTAGCAATCAGATCAGCCCAGACAGGTGTTTGTCTAGCCTGCTCTTAAAAACCTCTAATGATGGAGATCCCACAACCTGCCTAAGCAACTTGTTCCAGCACTTCTCCACTCTGGCCCGAAGATTTTTTCTCATGCCCAAACCATCCCACTTAAATTTAGGCGCTTTATCCTCTACTCAGAGTTAACCAACACATTTTTTTCTCCCCACACCTTGTAACAACCCCTGCTGTACAGGAAAACTTATCCCCCCCCCCCCCAGTTCTCCAGTCTCCTGCCTAAACAAATGCAATTTTTGTCCACAGGCCCTAGACTTTATCACTTTGGTTGCCCTCCCCCCAATTTGTCCACAGCTTTCCTGAAATGCGGCACCCTGAGCTGGGCCCCACCCCAGCCGGACACACACATGTACACACACTCCTCTCCCCCACTCTAGTCCAGTTTCTCTCCCACATCTCCAGCCTGACACACGCACGTGCCCACACTCTCTCCCCCTCTAGCCCCCACGTTGCCCTCCCCCACCTCCAGCCTGACACATGCGTGTGCACACTCACACCCCTGCTCTAGCCCCCATGTTTCCCTCCCCACCTCCAGCCTGACACGCACGTGTGCACACACACACCCCCGCTCTAGCCCCCATGTTTCCCTCCCCACCTCCAGCCTGACACACACGTGTGCACACACACACACTCACTCCCCTGCTCTAGCTGTTTCCCCCATCCTCGGCCTGGCACACGCGCATGCACACTCACACACTCCCCCCACGTTGCCCTCCTCCACCTCCAGCCTGACACACGCGCGTGCACACACTCACGCGCACACACCCCGCTCTAGCCCCGAGAGGGAGGACGAGGACGGCTCAGGCTCCCGCCCCAGCCTGACACGCGAAGGCAGCGGGCGCCGGGCAACCCGCGCTACCTACACCAGGCGCTTGGCTCCTCCGCGCGCCACGTACGGCGGCCGCCAGGCCCAGCCCCCTGAGCACTAACCGGCCCAGCATGGCCGCCCCACCCGCCGGGAGCCGGGCACGAGACAGCCCCGCCCCCACCGCTCGCGCCACGCTGAGGCGCCCACTTACGGCGATAGCGCAACGGCCGGATTGGGGGGAGGGGAACCGGGCACGGCAGCCAGCACCACCACGCCACGAGGCGGGGCCCCTACGGAGGCCGGAGGAGGACACTCTTCCTCAACTGTCGCATGCGGCTGTGCTGGCTTGCTGATTGCGGGGTTGGCTTGAATCTGATTGGTTAACTGGCATACCGCTCCCTGCCCAACCCCCGCCCCGGCCGTTCCCTGCAGCTGTGGCTTGTCTAGGGCTGACACACCCCAGAGCTAGCTGCAGAGTGGGGCTCAGCATGACTGCAGCCCGTTCCCTCGCCTCCTCCTTCAGCTCCCCACATGAGCCGAGCAACCCAGCACTGTTCCCTGGGTGGCTGAGTCCCCCTTCCAACCATTGCCCATCATCCTCCCCTTGCACACATGCCCCATCGCTGGGCCCTGGCCTGACTGCCACGCCAGCTGGGTCCATGACTTCTCACTGGTGCAAGAGCCTTTCTTCCAGCCAGAGCACTGCTGGCTCCCACTCTTCCTTCCAGAGGGGCAGCTGGGTCAGTCCAGTCCAGCAAAACAACCAGGAGTCTGGTAGCACTAACCAATGTAGTTACCGCATGAGCTTCCATGGGAGAAAATCCCACTTGGTGAGAAGCTTGATCTTCCAAAGATCATGCGATAAATAAATTGGTTGGTCTTTATAAGTGCCACCCGACTCCTGGCAGGAGCAGCCCCAGCCACGAACCGGCCCCAGCCGGGACCCCAGGCTGCAGCCAGCGGTGCCTCTGCCGGGGAATGGGTCCTGCAGCCCCGCCGCTGGCTGAGGCCGGCCCTGGGCCCAGCCAGGGCCAACCATGTGGGGCAGGCTGGGCCATGCATACTGCCCTGCCCTTGGGCCTGCCTGTTCTGCCCTGGAGGCGAAGAGGGCCAGCCCAGGGCCAGAGGCCAGGCAAAGCCTCCCACCCCGCTGCCTTTTTGGTAGCGGGGGCAGGGCAAAGTGCAGCCATGCGGGGGAGGGCAGCCGCCTTATGGGCCCCACACTGTCCCCAGCTGGGAGCGGGACAGCACGGGGCCCACATAACCGAGGGGCCCGGGGCGATCGCCCCGTTGGCCCCCCCCTGCCCCAAGGACAGCCCTGCCCGGCGGGGCGAGCCCCTCTGCCAGCCTAAAGGCTGGCTGCAGCAGTGCATGGTGGGATAGGTGCCCCCCCTGCATTGCTCCTTGTAATGAAAATTCAAAGGAGCGTGTGAATACTCCTTCTCGTTACAAGGAATGCTGTGTGGACAGAGGAAAGTGTTATAACACTTTGCTTGTCCTGCAACAACTTTATTGCGGGACCAGTCTCTAGTATCTACATGGCCTGATGGAAATCCCATGACCATACCAACTTTTAATTCATTCTCTCCTTCCTGTTCTGTCCTCTTCCTAGTTGAACAATCTTACTTTTCAAACATAATTTCATCCCACACCTGCCGTGCTGAATGCCTTTTCACCACCTTTGACTCACTCCTCAAACCCTTCCCTGCTTTCTATGCAGGGGGTCTGGGGCATTTTTTCCACAGGAAAGTTGACAAAATTTGATCCACCCTTTCCAGGCATAGTTTGAAATCTGAGCCAGTGGTTACTTGCCATTTACTAAACTTTTTATTTCTCTTCTGATTATATTTTTAAGTAAAGTGGATTTTTTTTAAAATCATGCTTTCCCCAGACAGTATTTATTAACAACATGATGCAGCAAAGCATTTAAGCACAGGATTAAAACCATTGCTATTGGGCAAAGCACTTAAGCACATGCTAAAGGGTCTACTGCTCTGGGGATCGTAACCAAGCCCCACTGAAGCTTTTTCATTGACATCAGGCCGCAGGCCCGTATTGAACAAGGATGGACTTCAGCATGTGCTTACGTGCCTCAGTCAATGTGGCCTTATTACCAGTGCTTTTTTGGAAGAGAAAAGTTGCCAGGACTGAGCTGGGGACCTGGGGCTGCCGCCACCGCCCAAGGCAGGAGTCGGGGACACATCACTGTGAAAATAGGGTGCCAGTACTCAGTACCCTTAGCATCATCACCAAAAAAGGGTGCCAGTATTCAGTACCCCATAGTACCATCACAGAAAAAGCCCTGCCTATTACCAAAATAAGGTCTCTCTCCTTGAGTTTTAGGGGGGTGGCAATAACATTAGGAAGTGAAGAAGAATGCTATGTCCGTAGTCAGCAAAGAGCTCACTTTTTCTCCTGAGTTAATTGATCATGCAGGATTTTCAGGAGTATTTTAAATCCTCACTGTATCTTTGTGAGGTAGTAAGTCTTATTACTACCCTTGTTTTAGAGATAGGGAATCATGCAGATTGCCTAAAGCAATTTATCCTCTCAGACCATTTATGCCAGAGCTGGGATTAGAACTCACCCACAAAAATCTAAATGTATTGGGCGGCTGGCAGAGCTTTGCCTAATGGACCACATTTCAGTAGAAGGGGAGGCAGCAGCAAGTGCTGAAACAGCTAATAATACATCAGTAGAGGGCTGCCCCTGCAATGTCATGTTACATTAATGCACTATCAGAGCAGGACAGCACTGTGGATCTTATGATGTATTAGTTTCATATATCACCCAAGAAATAGCAGTCGGATAATGTATTGCTCAAATGCCATTGCTGCCCAATGGAACTAGTGCCAGCAAATAATGGATTTTTTTTAATTTGCTGGCAATTCTGAGAGGTTTTTTTTTTTATTTTTAAAAATAATTTCCAGTTGAACTGCAAACAGAATTTTTTGTGAATCAAAAAAAAATTTAATTTCAAATCAAATGAGTTGCTTCCTTTGACTTGAAACAAAGTGTATCATTTCAAGGTAGATCATTTCTTAATTATTTTTAAAAAATAAATGAAAAGGAACTTCTCAACCAAAAGTCATTTTGAAGAAAAATTAAAAAAAAAAAAAGTTTCAAAAATGTCAGAGAAAGATTTTGAATTTGGGGGGGGCGGAATTTTAGGGAGCTTTTTTTTCTGATGGAAATGGTTTGGCAACACCAATTTGCAAAAGCTTTTGGTGTCAGCAAATCTGCATATGGTTAGATCACAAAAAAATGGTTTCCCACTCTGTCTGAGACTCTGCATGTTTTGTTTCATAAGGAGAATGTGTTCAGAGCTGATAGAGGTGGATGTTTGTTAACTCTGAGATAACTGAGGGTCTGTAAGGAAAGAGTTTTCTATAATGTGGCTGCACGGTATGGTCACTTATGTAACAGGTAAGCTCGGGCAGGCAGATAATATATTTTAATATTTATATTACAGCGGTGCTTAAAGGCCCTGATGAAGGTCAAAGTCCCATTGGGCAGAATCCTATATGAACATACAGCACATCAGGATCCCTGTCCCCAAGAGTGTGTGTAGTTAAGCACATATATACAGGATCGGGACCAAAGATCCCTTTAGGGGGGAAACAGATCCAGCATAAAACAATGTATTAACTACTCAGGGACCCCTACAAAAAGTCAGAAACCTGCTAATGGTTAGAGCAGAAACATGAATCTGCTTCTGATGCACTGTGCGAGTTGGACCGTGTTACCTAATGTCTCTAATGTGCCTCAGTTTTCCCATCTGGAAAATAGAGATAATTCCTCCCCCACCCTTTCTAAAGCACTCTCAGTATCTTAAAGGCAAGGTGCTATATGTGCAAGTCTACAAGTAGTAGCATTTACTCAGCACTAAAATATACATTATTGAGAAAAACCAATGCTTAGCTTTATAGGACAGAACCACATGAAAGGGACTCTGTTTCCTTACCCTATCCATAAGAAGTGTCTACAGATTAGCGCCTGTTTGTTCAGTTGGGTGCTGGATGGCTGGCAGTTGCAAGCAAGCCAGATTATCAACCAGAGACACGTTGTTTCTGCTAATAAGGGAAAGAAATGCAGCAGGTCCCTTTCAGGCCCAACACATCTGATTTATTTCAGAGGCAACATGGGATAGGGAAGATTCATCACCTGATCCCAGGCACACTTTGTTTAGAGAAGTGCTAAAAGCCAGCCTGTCAAAACAAGATGAAGCGCACCCACTACCAATGGAACCTTTAATAGCAATTTAGAAATTGGTTGGACCAGAGCTTTGCAAATCATTTTTTTTCATGGAGTCAACCTCACTGTAATAGAAAATTGTCTCAGGGCCAAGTACAGCCAGTCAAATGGGCCCCATTTACCTTCCCATTCACAGGTTCATTGGCTAACATCCATTTGCCACCCCGTCCCTCCTCACTCATTTACAGTTGCATGGGCCCCTCCTAATCCATTTGCAGTCTATGCAAGCGTCTTCACTTCTCCCCTCCTCAGCCGCATGAACCCCTTTCCCTACCCCTATCTGCAGTCGCATGACATCTGTGTTGCAACTGCCCTAATTGTTTCCATGGCAAAAGAATACTAAATGTACTTGTCATTCTCAGTGCAATTTAGCAGCCAGAAAGGAGGAAATATAGCTAGCACCCTGTGATGAGCCAGCTGTCTACAGACAACCAGCAAGTGCTCCATGGAGCTTAGCTGTGAACAGCTGGCTTAGATTTTCTTAAGAAAACCTCTCTCTCTGGGTTCCTGCGGTGCCCAGCTCTGTAGTGTCAAATCACCATTAATGGCAGTATCGCCACAGAGGTAATGCCTAGAAGCCCCAGTTTATGGTAGGGCCCTATTATGCTATTTGCAGAACAAACACAAACACATTTAACCCCAAGGAGTTTGCAACCTAAGTAGACCAGGCAGCCAGCAGGAAGATCATTATCCTCTGTGGCTGTTGTGGGGTTGATTTTTAACAAGAAGAACTGAGGCACAGAGAGATTGACATGAGCAATGTCACATAGGAAGTCTATAGTAATGCTGGGAACTGCCCCTCTCCCACCCCCCAAAGGTACAAGCCTCAATACTGCAGCCAGTGGTGGAGATGGCTTATGATTCCCACAGTCTATTGCTGGTGATGATCATGAAGTCTCTATAGCCCCAGATTCAGTGCAGTAGCGTGGGTTCGGTTTGCTCTTTACCTAGCACCTTTCGGAATGAAATTAACAAGGGATTTAATTCCCTGCACATGCCTTTCTGCTGCATAACCGAAACTAAAGTGGAGTTGGTACAGGCCAGCGTAACCTTCCCCACTATTTCATGAGAACAGCACAAGGTTCCAAACATGTTTAGTAGGAACGATAACATTAAAGTGTGTCGAACGGTGCATCTGCCTGCCCTGAACCGTAATTGCTGTTCTCAAGTTCACTCAGCAGTGAAATCAACCTCATAAAATCTTTCTGCGGCTGCAACTGAATCCGGGGACTCTGGGATGTTTACACCTATGTCAAACAGCAATCCAGAACAGCATGACAAATGGGTTAGACTTCTTTGATGGGAGCACAGGGAGAGGTTAGTGCATATGGTTTATTTTTTCTAGTGTGAACCGTCTCCTCAAACATTGTCAGTCTCATTCCTCGCTCTCTTGGGTTCAGTTTATACTTAGCTCACACAAACCCTCCAGAACCTCACTAAGAAAATTCCCTGGGTGAATCCCCCTGAATTAATGACTCAACTCAGCCTGTACAAGTACTGTATCTTCTGCCTACAGCCCACAGTGCTACGCACCAAATTCTGTCTTCATCCCCCAATGAGAGCAGAATTTGAACCACTGTCTGCTGGAGGACAATGGCGGGTGGGTGGTTTGCCCCACACTGATGTCTGATTGATCTAGAGACTCCTGCAGCGAGTGTTAAAACGCTTTTCATGTCTCTGCTTGCCGATGGCACTAGCTACACAGAGAAACAAACAGCATGCTGCAGCGGTATTCTCTGCTTGTGGGCGCTCTGCGGAACTTGCATGCTAAACTCAGAATGAGCCCCGTTCCACTCCCCTGCATTCTGTGCACGGAGACTGTCTGCATCTGTGGGAGTTTTACTATTGATTTTAATGGACACAGGATCGGGCTAGCATTCTCTGCAGTGGAGAAACAAACAAAGTCCTGTGACACTTTGAAAGACTAACAGATTTATTTATCGCATGAGCTTGCATGGGAGAAAATCCCATTTCGTCAGTGGAGACGCTCAGGAGGTTCACTGGATATAGCTAGTTAAAGACACTGCAAAGGTCATAGGCCACAGAGCTAATTAATCAGTTTGGCATTCCTGGTTTCCCTCTCCCCTCCCCACCTCTATTCATGCTTTGCATTTACTGGCTGAACATGTCTAAAATGAATGGGTCACTTGCCATCTCCGCTGGCTCCACAGTCCCTGGTGCTGGAGCTTGAAACAAAAAGGTGCAAGCTCTCAGTTCTGTAGAATGAGGATGAGGAGCAGTAGCGGTTCAGGAGGAGGAAGTGCAGCGATTTCCTGTGGATTATAACAACAGGACACTACGGATGTCTAGTCTACTTGTGATTGCTGGTTAGCATCGCATTGCTCTGCAAGGGGAAGTGACATGGCATTCTGGGCTATGTCTACATTTGTAAATTTAGGTCGACTTTAGCTAAGTCAACTTTGTTAAGTCAACTTACCATGTCTACACCTAAATTTTAAGTCGACTTAGGGGGGGGACCCTACGAAGTCGACCTAGAGCGTCCGTGTGGACGCTCTAGGTCGACTTCTGGGGGCTAGGGGGACCTTGGACAGGTCCATGGCGGCAGGGGGGGCACCCCTTGCCAAGTGCCAGGGGGCTCAGCCTTTGCCCCATTGTACCTGGGTACAATGGGGCAAAGGGGGACAGGGACCCTGGCACGGCATAGGGGCAGGGTGGGCAGGGCTCTGCCCTGCCCCGTGGGGGGGCACGCCAGGCTCTCCCTGTGCCATCCCCCTGGCAGGGAGGGCAGTGGGGGAGTCCTGGAGAGCCCTAAGTCGACTTAGGGCTACTCCACGTCTACATTGGCTTAAGTCAACTTTAGAAAATCAATTTAAGCCTAAAGTCAACTTTAAACTAGGTTTAACAAAGTCGACTTAATTTTCCTTAAGTCGACTTAAGCAAGCTGCTTAAGTCGACTTAAGGAAAGTGTAGTGTAGACGCAGAGTAAATTAAGTCGACTTAAGCAAGCTTAAGTCGACTTAATTTACAAGTGTAGACGCACCCTTGGAGACTCTGCGTTTGCCTTTTCTATTTAGCTGAGGGTCAAACTGTTGGGATGGGACAAAAGTTATTGAGCAGTTTTGGCTATACACAGGGTCTAAATATGAAACAGCTACAACTCAGACAAAGATGCTGGAAGTTATTGGCCTTTGTCCCATCCCCATCCCAATGTGCCTCAGCCCTGAAAGAGAGCCACCTCTTTAAAGGATGAAAATGGGAAGGGGCCAGTTGTGAAGATGTGGACATCTGGCGACTGCAGGTAGCTGTTGGCTGAGCCCAAGCATCTCCTTAGAGGAAAACTGCATTGCAGTGAATGAGATACACTACTCGCTCCATCTAATTACAAAGAAGAAAGAGTAGTTTTTTAAAAGCCTTAATATACTAATCAATTAATCAGGAAATGGCCATCTTGGCAGTTGTGTTGTGTAATGTAAGGGTGGAGGTTTTAAGGCTAAAGAGCGAATGAACTAATGCTAAATTAACTCAGTTTAAAAATAAAACCCAGCTCACCGGCAATCTCCAGTTCGCTGGTCCTTTCAGTGTTCGGATCCATTCCTCTGTCTCGGTCCATCGGGGCAGTCCAAATAACTAATGGCAAGAAATTCGCACTGAGACAACCTCAGATATGGAAAAATACAGAAAAGGAATGTCTGAGGAGCTGTTCTAAGAATCCAGATGTTCTCTTACTGATGTGTAATTCATTTCTCTGTGTAAACTCTTACAGCTATTCATAGCAGTCTTGAAAGGGATTCACAATGGCTACCTTCCTAGTTACTTCACCTTGGCTATGTTTACACTAGAAAAAGTTAAGTAGACTTCAAGTGGACTAAATTGACTTAACTTTAAGTCGACTTTAGTCCACTTTGTTAAGTTGACCTAACCACCCTTAAGTTGACTTAATAAAGTCAACTTAAGGGTTACTCCACATCAACACCGTCCTTAAGTGAACTTAAGGAGTCGACTTAAGGGTTAAGTCGACTTAATGGGTGGTTCTTATTAAGTCGACTTAAGCTTTCATTAAGTTGACTTAATGAATTTCTTAAGTCGACTTAATGAAAGTCTGGTGTAGACAGGGAGTAATTTAGGTCGACTTAAGCCTCCTTAAGTCGACCTAAATTGCTAGTGTAGACATACCCCGAGTTCCTTTCTGCTGGTCTTGGTTTTACAATCAGAGGTGGCCTTTGGCTATTGGGGGCCCTAGGTGAAGACCCATTGCGGGGCCCCATATTGGAGCCCCCCTCTGTGGTCCTGCTCCCACTGGCCTCCCATCACCACAACACTACCCTCTTCTGGCCACAGCTCCCTTCCATGTGGCCCCAGCCCCCTGAGCCAGCTCTTCCTCCTGCTGCTGACCGAGGCAGATGTGGCTTTTGGGGTAGGCAGAGAAGGTGAAGGGGCCCCTCACTGCCCAGGGCCCTAGGGGTGCACCTGCTTCATCTACCCCAAAAGTCCCCTCTGATTACAATGGACATTGGCACTTTCTGCTCTATTTGCCTTGCTGCTGGGTTTCTTGGTTCCCAGGATACCCGTACAGAAAGCCAAGAGTCCTTCACTCCACTCCAGCTCCCTCTCATTGCTCTGAGTTCATTACTCTCCAGTTTCCAGACTTGAACTGACCCTCCCATTGGCTCCCTCAAATAGAAGTGGTCACTGGGCTTAAAAAGGTTTCCGTATTTTAGAAAACAGGCACCCGTCGTATCCTCATTCATTGCCCCATCTAGCAGTGTTGAAATGCCTTACTCCATTACTTATACTAGTGTAGTGCCTGGGAACTCCCGTCACAGACCAGGAGTCCATTGCGCAAGGCACCGTACTCGCACAGAATGAAAAGGCAGTCACTGCCCCAAAGAACATACAATCTCAGGACAGGACAAGAAACAGTAGATGGAGACAGGCAGACAGGGCCGCTCAAGCGAACAGCAGTGGTCAGCATGAAAGATAGTTGTCTCAACACATTAGCTGCATAGCCACGACCAAGATTAGTTATTTTAAGAGGTCAAGATCAGTCCTCAGGACCAAGAGCACAGCTGGTGAACTGCTGGATTGATTTCAAAAGACCCAGTGGTAACTTGAGATTTTAGTGTCGGAAATGTTTTCTCCTTGAACATCCCAATATTAATAGTGGGAGCCCGTTTGCTTTTCCACTAGCACTGGACTCAGCTAAATTTGGGGGTATCACCCAAAATATCAGATACATTGTCTTGGCAGAAACAGACATACGTCTTACAACGAATGGGTCCGGAAGCTGGATCCTGCAGAAATTTTGCAATGAGTCTTTAATGCCAGCTTGAATCTACTCTGAACCAAGGAGAGGAATCAGCAGTATTAAACCAGCAGATGGTGCTGTTTTGCAACAGAAAAGATCAGTGTAGCTAAAAACCAAGAGAGACAAGGCAGGTAAGGTAATATCTTTTGTTGGACCGACTTCTGTTGGTGGAATGGTCCAGCTTTTGAGCTTCACAGAGCTTTTCTTCAGCTCAGGGAAGGAAACAGAAATTGGTCCAATAAAAGATAGAACCTCACCTACCTGGTCTCTCATATCCTGGGACCAACATGGCTATAACATCACTAAAAAAAAAAGTACACAGGTATGGTTATGTTCCAAAGGGGTGGCCGTGTTAGTCTATTGCAGAAAAACAGAGTCCTGTGGCACTTTTAAAGACTAACAGATTTATTTATCGCATGAGCTTTCATGGGAGAAAATCCCACTTTGTCAGGCACTTTGAAGATGGGAAAATTGGAAGTTTCCCATCTTCAAAGTGTCTGACAAAGTGGGATTTTCTCCCATGAAAGCTCATGTGATAAATACATTTGTTAGTTTTTAAAAGTGCCACAGGACTCTGTTTGCTTTTAGGTATGGGTTATGTGTGTGTCTGTCTCCCTTTACCTGGTGCTGCTTCGTTTCCTGTGAAAATTATTTGAAATTACCTACCTCTTGAGGCAATCTGGTGCAACTCAACAGCTCTGCCATTGCATGGCAGGAGTAACTTTGTGCCAGTCGTGATTAACAATGCCCAGAGAGTGGGCGTGATTCTTGCCAGCAGAGAAATCCCCATCTCTCCATCATGTTAAGTTTTGATATTCTCAGCTCAGGAGGAGTTGCTGGTAGACAGGCCTGGTGATAAAACACAGCAGTTCTGGGGATAAAGCCAAGACAGGAAAGCTTTGGTTGCTGCATGGTGATGCAGGGAAGCAGCTGATGACTTTCACTGAGGTAAATCCATTCCTGACTCTGGAAGGCCTCATGGCACCACCAACGTGGCTCTGTGGTAAGGAGAGAGGTAGAGGATTTGGTAACTGGGCAGGCGGATGAGCATTCCCATTGCATCAGAAAGTCCGGTTGCGGAGAGAGATGCCTGGAGAATTAACGTACAGTAGTAGAGCTTGGGGAAGCAGAGAGCCTACGGTCTCCTGCTCTACCTCACTGACCATTAGCAGAAGCAGCGCAAGCTACACGTACCCCTATAGCTGGAGCAGAGGCTCCAGAATGGTGCAGAGGACAGAACAGGAACACTTCCCTCGTTGGCCTTGGAGAATCTCCACAGCAGGCATCAAACCCCAGCTCCATGTTTACTACATTACTACTACTCACTGTTTGGGAGTGGGAGTCCTCCGCTTCGGGATGGATGCAAAACAGTACGTTCCCATCACCTCCTTGCCAGTCTGTTCCTATTGTATGGAGGAGCCAGCCAAACAGGTCTCAGCAACCCATGCAAAAATCGATTTTTAATAGACATCTTACTAACCACTTAGCACGCATTTAGACGAGGTGAACCGAAGAGCATGGAAGGGGGCAAATCATTTGCTTCTGCAATTTGCTGTAATCTTTGATTTGGCCCATGAAATATTATTTCTTTGATTTTTAAACAGACTGTAGAAGGTGACAAGTATGTTGCAAATTCCCCTCCCAACCTCTCTTCAGATGCACACCCTTTGTGGAATGGAATCTGGCTTCTCTGCTTTAGCACTGGCCTCAGTCTATTTGGGACTTCTTAAGAGGACATGGCTTTTAATGTTTAAAATATAGTTTAATGAACCAAGGGGATTACTACTAATGCGGCTCCCCTGGGCCAGAAGTTAGGAGATGCAGTGGAAATGTGTGTGTGTGTGTGTGTGTGTGTGTGTACACACACACACACACACACACACACACACACACACACACACACACTGACTGAGTTTTGCTAGGTCCCTTCTTGTGCATTCCTGATCTTCTAAAAATAAAGCAGGGAGTTTTAACAACTTGGTATATCAAGATTATAGATCGCATCAGAGATTTACTACTAAATCCAAGGGAAATTACTTTTCTTTTATACTGTATGTTGCATGACCTTGAACTGCTAATTGTCCAGGAGAAATTCAAAGATGGCAGCTCAAATATCCACAATTCTATGTTATATAGAAGGCAGCTTTTTTTAAAATGTCAGAAGAAACATAGACCCTAATTTAGCAAATAACATAAACATAGACCTGATCTTAAGTCCCAAAGACTTCAAATGGGAACAAAAGACGCACTTAAGTGATTTACTTAGAAGAAATGCACTTAGGCATGTGCTTAAGGGTTTGCTGAATTGGGGACGGAGGGGGAATTTTCTGTACTCTTGCCTTTTCTTTGGCTACACCGCAAAGAAAAACCCACAGCACAGAGTCTCAGCACCCAGGTCAATTGACTCAGACTTGTAAGGCTCAGCTTCTGGGGCTAAAAATAGTAATGTAGAAATGTGAGCTTTGGTTGTAGGCCCAGGTTCAGAAACCCAGCAAGTGGGGAAGGTTTTGGAGTTCTGGCTCCAGCCTGACCAGAACCATCTACACTGGTATTTTTAGCCCCGCAAGCCTAAATCAATTGACAGGGGCTTTGTGAATGGGTGCCATGGATTTTTCTTTGCAGCCTAGACATACCAAAAGCAGCTTTATCTTGATTTCATGTTATCAGAGAGCAAGTTTGCATTACAGGGAAAGTTTGCACAGTCTGGCAGAAGGAAGTACAGCTAGCTGTCTTATCTAATCTGGTTAGACATTAGCTGTGAGAGTTTGTATACATGCAGTGTTGCTCCAGTTTAACATACAGTGTGATTCTAAACGGATGAAAAAGGCTAATGTCGACGTTTTTACTTGGGATTAACCCAGGTTTCTTATGGTTTAGCTTCGGTTGATTAAGCTACACCGAAATTGTGCATGCGCAGTGTTTAGCATTAGAGCTGGTCAAGTACTAAGTTCCACCAGAAACGCCTACATTTAAAAGAAAAAGAGCTAATTTGTAATAAAAATGCTAAATTTCCTACCAACATTCAGAAAAAAATGTGTTGACAGTATCATTTCCATTAATTCTGTTTTGATTCATCTCATTGTGACATTAAAATGTTACATATATCATAGAATCATAGAGTTGGAAGGGACCTCATGAGGTCATCTAGTCCAACCCCCTGCTAAACCCAGGACCACTCCCACTAAATCACCCCAGCCAGGGCTTTGTCTAACCGGGCCTTAAATGTTCCCAAAGATGGAGATTCCACCACTTCCCTAGGTAGCCCATTCCAATGCTTCACCACCCTCCTAGTGAGAAAGTTTTTCCTAATATCCAACCGTGACCTCCCCAACTGCAACTTGAAATTTTTTTAAAAAGGCAAGCTATGCCTTCCCTGAGGAATATATATTTTCAAATTAATTTTAATATAATACAGATGGAGAAAGTGAGTCACAAAGGGGATAAGTGACTGGCTTCAGGGCATAGACAGAGGCTGGAACAAAAACGCTATTTGAAACTCCCAGGAGGTCCTGATTCTCAGGCCGGATCTCAGTCCACTTCCGTCTTTCAGTCCCATCTTTATCCCTGCCGTAGCCCCACTGAAGCCAGAGAAAAACTTAGCACAGCAAATCTAGCGGCTGGGTTCTAAGGTGCTAGAGATGGCAGGGATTCGCTGTGATAGCCTCATTTCTAGCATTTGCTAGATCTTGTGAAGAATCGTAGCCCTAAATATTTGAGGTGTGGAGGAGGCCAAAGTCCCAAGTCAGGTCTGGGCACATACACAGAGCAAGGAAACAGTGGCAATCCAAGCCCCGAAGGTCATACACTAATCCGAGACACTTCAGTTCAGCCCCTAAGGAAAACTGCCTCACAAAACGACAGTATCTTTTGATGCTGTCCCCCATCTGGAGAATGACAGGCGCTAATTTCCAGGACTGGCAAACCAGCACCTACCAACCACACGACCGTAATCATTACGGCACACAGAGCCCTCTAAAATCCAAGCTGTGGGGTTTGCCTGAACGGTGTTAATTCTCTTCTGCCCCCAAAAGCTATTGTAGCAGATGAGCCTTTTTTCTGTACCATCTGCTACCCACCCAAACCATTCCTCCCATGCCCCTACCAAAACACCCTGTCATTCATTAAAAATTCTTCAGCTACGAAGTCTGGCCGTTCCAATAGCGCCAGCCCTCCCAATCTGTTTCTAAGGTCAGCTCTATAAACCAGCCACCAAGTATGGCTGAAGCAGAGGAGACGACCTATCACTTTTCTAATGGCAGTTTGAAGCAGGGGCTGTGTGCTTTGATTGAGTTAACACCCCAGTAAAAAAAAAAATGAAGCTTAAAAAAGGAAGGGATGTGTGCATGTAACTACAGTTGGAATCCTTGAGCTTTTGTGTGCTCTGGGTTTCAAACACCCACCCCTTGACTACTTCCACAATGTCACCATGTTCCTCCCCTCGAATGGTGACAGGGGAAGGAACGTATTTTTACGGCCATGTTTACCAGCTAATAAATATAAAGCAAGAATGAAGCCAAATCTGCTGTAGACATTTCTTGGCTTAAGTTTTTAGACTAAAGCAATATATAAAACAGCTCACGGTTGTCTGAAAGGCTGCACAATTTACACCGAAATCCACGTGCCCCTTGTATGCATTTTTACTACTTTTAGACAACAGAGGAGAATGCTGGTTTCCATTGGGTTAGTCCCTTCCCTTGTGATTTGCTACCTACACGCAGAGTCCCATGGACTCAGCAGAAAGTTGTTAACCTGCTGTGCACATGGCTCTTCTCTGAAGTTTGCTTGGCTGGAAGCAAGTCCTTTAACTTGGCAATGGTCAGTTTCAAAAGAAAAGCCCATCTCCAGTGGTGGATATTTTTCAGCATTGAAAGACCCTGGTTCATCCTGTTACAGTACCTCCAATGCTCGCCTAACCATATGACAAGGAATTGATGCACATCTCAGGATGCTATCTCCCAGAGCACAGCCTTATACCCGTTCAGAATAAATACATGGCTTCTGAGTGTGCCTCAGGGTCTACATATGAGGCCGCAGGTGTATTGCACTGCTAAGTCAAGTGTTCTTTTAGTTTCCAAAGGGAAGAGCCATGCTAGTCTAGTGCAGCAAAACAAACAAGGAGTCTGGTGGCACTTTTAAAGACTAACAAATTTATTTATCACATGAGCTTTTGTGGATTTTCTCCCACGAAAGCTCATGCAATAAATACATTTGTTAGTCTTTAAAAGTGCCACCAGACTCCTTGTTTGTTCTTTCAATGGTTACGTGAGCTTTGTTTTGACTGGAACATGTCGGGCTGACTGTGTGCATTTATGTCGAAGCTGTGCCAAGCTTCCTTTTTCCCATCTCTATAAACTACACAACCGCAAGAGCGTCTTGAGAACTGGGGAATTCTCCTGAGACAAACAAGTCTTGTCTCTCCCAGTGAATGAGTCATAGTGTATGTGGTAACATTTTTTCTTGGAATAACAGTATCAAGTAAGTTATCACCAAGAGAATGTATTGAATCAAACTCCCTTGCTTGGAAAGGCAGGGGTTGGAAGTGGAAATGATAGCAGTAAATAGGACTGGCTAGAAAACAGTAATTATGCTTCCTGCCAATAGCCAAGGGGTTAGGTCACTCACTGGGGAAACAGGTTCAAGTGCTAACTTGCAGAAGAGCTTTTCCATCACAGAGTTCTCTAAACCAGACAGAGCAGGGATTTGACCCTGAGTCTCCCATATACCAAGCAAATATCGTAAATATCGGGCTCTAGAATCTGAGAGAGACTCAGACACTTGCTCACTTAGTGGTGCACACATACAGGCATACATGTTTCAGCTTCAATGAAACACTGTATTCTGACGCAATTTCATTTCATCAAACCCTTCCCAATCATTCCTATGCATGATATTGCCCACGAAGAACTACGTTAAAGATTAAGGTTGCAAAGCCAAGCACTCAAAAATTAGGAAATTCTAGAATTAAAGAAGCCCATGCAACTTTCATTCGTTGCTGCTGCCATTTCTTAACTTTGAGTGCTTTACTTTGCAACCTGTTGCTTTACTTTGCAACCTGTTGGGGGGCTGGCAGAAGAAAGGGATGGAGAACACACTTTACTGCTGGGTTTCACAGATACTTACCAACAAAGGAGGAATGGTGAGACTTGGGAATCTTAGATAGTGCTGTGGGGAGCATGATCCAATGGGCAGATTTTTTTGCCCATTCCTTCCAAGTGTGATCCCTTCTACCTCATCCTGTCCAATTTATCTTGTCCCAGTTCTGTTTCTCCTCTACCCATGGCTCCTCATCCCATTCTAGTTCTCCTCACCTACTTAAAGAGTCTCATCCCAGTCCTCATCCCTTTACAGAGCAGCTCTTATTCTCACTCCTCAGGACTCCCCATCCCAATTTCCAGCTCTTTCTTCCCCCTGCTCCTTGTTTTCATTCTCCTAGCCCAGCCAGGTCCAGACTCCTACACCCCAACTTCAGTTTCTCTCCCACCTGCCCTGCCAGCCTCCAGTCTGAATCTCCCCTTACCAGATTCCTTACCCCAATCTACTTCTCCATGTTCTTTCCATCCACCAGCCTCCACATCCTCTTTCTGCATTCAAATCAGGCAGCTTCCTCCTCCAAACTGCCTGAGACAAGCAAGCAGGACTTTTAGCACACGTGAGAGACAGACTCCCGGCTCTCAGTTATGGGGCTTGGGCTGCAGCAACCCAGAGCTCCAACTAGAGACAGTTCTGCTCAGTCCCCGGGCTAGAACATGTCTAGCACAGATGAAATAATCAGTGAATTTAGCTGCAGAGCTCTAGCAAGTCTCTACTGAGCACATGCAAACTGCAAATTTCCAAACGCTTGTAACTTGGCCAAATGTGGACAGATTTTTATGGGGAAGGCAAGAAGCACAACCCTATCACAAAGGCCACCCCCTGCCAAATTTCAGTTCCTTTCCCAAAGGATGGGGGCACTAGAGCTTCTCCAAGGAAAGGCCGCCAGAGTTTGTTTTAACATGGGCAGGACAGTGAATTTTTCTTGGAAACAAGAGAACCATTTTAACGGAATTTTCCCCTCCCTTTCAAGAACAGAAAAAAAAAAACCGTCCTCAGGCAGACACCTGGCATGGAAAAGCTGGTAGAACAAGAGAAATTTTTGCCATATCAATGAAACAAAGATTTTTAAAACTAACAAAAACACATTTCTAACCAGT
The DNA here is from genome assembly GCA_007922175.1 of Pelusios castaneus. Classification (NCBI taxonomy): domain Eukaryota; kingdom Metazoa; phylum Chordata; order Testudines; family Pelomedusidae; genus Pelusios; species Pelusios castaneus. The sequence goes on from ML685868.1 coordinate 5,051,431, forward strand.
AGTTCTTTTAAAAAAGTGCAAAACAAAAAAACACTACACAGAAAGCTAGGATTTGGAATATCACCACCTGACTGCACACTTCTAACCTGCTCTCCAGGCCTCTTAACCATGACACAATCTCAGCTCTAGCTCCTCAATGCTGCCAACATGTTAGCATGGGGGGGAAGCTTCAGTCCACTGACGGGACTTCATATGCATAAAGTTTAGCTGATGCTTAAGGGCCTCTCGGGTTGGTGGGATCTAGCTGTCATCTGCTTACTCCAGGGATTCCTCAGTGGTAAAATGGGGAGAATGCTCCAGACCTCCACAGAGTTCCACTGATGAAAAGTGTTTAATAACAGCTAGGTGTTAGTTAGCGTCACTGATACCAACCAAGTGATCCTGGAGCACAGATACAGAACCACAAACAATTTCAAATCGGTTTTATTTTCTTAAATTGGTGCTACACAATTGAAAGCCAAAAAAAGTCACACAAAAGACAAATTAAAAAAAAGAAAAGTTGACAATCGAGCATTACCTTATAAAGAGTAACATCATACACTTTCTCACAAACCTGAAGATACGTGTTATTAGACTGAGGTTTCTTGAAATCTATTTAAGACGCTACATACAAATGCTGCAACAAGTAAACCCATAACAATAGTGAACAGACTACACTAGCAACTTCAAATTTTCTTTTCTTTTTTTTTTTTGCATTCCTTATTGTCTACAAAGCAATAAATACTATTTTTACAAAAAAAAAAAAAAGTTGATTTCACACTACATGCATTTAGATCACAAATAAAGTCACCAAAGTGATGGCAAAAGAAATCTGTCTTTTTTTGTTTTGTCTTGTTGATTCTTTTAAAATCCAAGCACAGTGGCTAAGTTTCAAGTATTGAGAAAATATATCTATATACACACGCACATATATATGTATTTCTATATTGGTTGAAGATCTGTAAACCACATTTTTTTTGGAGCAATATATATTCGTATATGTTGAATGTGGACAATTTTGATACATTCAAGTAATTAAGTACAGCTGGAAGGTTAGTGCTGGGCTTGCCATGTACACGGATCGTCACACCTGTGGCATAAACACGAAACCTGGAATGCAACTGACGAGTGCTTGGCAATAAGCTATATATTTGTGGGCTATCCATGGCATTCCGCGTGAAAAGCATGTGTCTGCTGGAAAATGTGCCCTGTCTGTTTCTGCACTGCATCCTGGTTAATTGATGCATTTGTAGCGTAGCTTTATTGCAGGATTGGCGGTGATCCTTTCCAAAGTGGTCATTGTCTTGTTTCACATCTCCAGCCATAGGCTTCTTTTTATTTTAGGCATAGGCACACATAGCCACAGCAACTGCAGGCTGTGAATAAATGAAGCAAAGGGGGCCTGATACTGAAGCTGCACACCATTTAATCAAACTCCCTTGGAGACGTGTAGGGGGTTAATGAATTGCTTTTCTGTCTGCCACCAGAAGAGTTCATCTTGCCACAGATACTGCTGGCTCACAAGTCAGAGTTGTTCCTTGCATAATATTTTTTTTCCAAAGAGATACATACAAAAACGTGAAGAAAAAAAAATTACACAGGGAGAGAGAAAAGTAATGAGGATTTAACCAACATGTGCAAAATGTTATTAGATTCCAAAAGCTAAGCCCGAGGTCTGATTTTCATCCACTTAGGTTACTTTTTCTGCTCAGCGCTAACAAAATACTGCCAGGATTCTGATAAATTAAAACACTTGCACTCACACACACAAACAGAAAGGCGGCCAGTTTTCCCCACACACACACCATCCAAGCCTCAACAGGTCTTCAACCACACACCCCCATAGCCTTGGTTTGGCTACACAGTCTCTTATTAAGAAATGATGAAGGTAACTGAACACTAAAAAGGTTGGTTGGTTTTATAAAAATTAAGCAGCAAAATAAGAAAAAAAATGCATTTTCGGTTGTAAGTCTGTATGATCTCAATGTCTGTTCTCAAGCTCTTAAAAACTATGAAGCTTTGCACGCCCTGTCCTTAGAAAGAACATTTAAATAAAAAACGCTTGGTTCTGCAGGATTTTAAGTCAGCTTTGCCTGGCATGGAGGAGAACAGCTCAGGGACTGTATGACTGCTGTTTTCTGCACACGCACAAGATACAGTACAGTTAAATACATACAGTGACACACACTCGCTATACCAAGACATATTCGCTCCGAGGAATATGTATTAATATAGACACACACGTAGTGCAATAAAACAATCAGGAAACGAGGAATAAAATAACAGCATCCCGAGCAGTCGTGAAGTTCCTGGGTCACCATGTGATGCAAAGTCAACTTGTCAAAGTTCCCACAGTGTGTAAAGTGCTCCTTTGATTCACAAAGTTAGTGTTTGGGGGGAGGTTCATGGGGGAAAGGGTTATCGAACCAACAGCTGAACGCAGGACAGCACGGATGCCTCCTCCTGTTGGATATGTACTGATGGGCTAAGCTGTGCAGTCAAGGGTCTAGGATACGGATTCCACTGGGAAAAACACCATGGCTGTTTATAATGCTAGAATTGTCTTTAAATATATATACACAGTTTTTTCCTTTGTGGCTCCCTGTCCAGGTAGAGATGTGACCTGCCTTCTCTCGCCTGGTACAGGTGAGCCTCCCCAGTGGTGACACATTGCTCAGGAAGTCTTTAGGAACGTTGCAGCTGTCTTCAGCAACACTCCAGGAAAAGAGATCCAGCTTCTCCACAGTACTCCTCTCCGCCCTACAGGAAGTGCTCTGTGGCATGACATATACAAGGAGGGCGAGTGTGGAGAGGCTGAGGGGGAAGGAGCAGCTGCGGGTCAGCAGAAAGACCCTGAGTTCTTGGCTATCAGCAGGGACAGGGAAAGGATGCAACTGGCCTTGAGTTATATCCTTCTCAACTCACGTAACAGTCCACCTGAAACTTTCTGGTGCTGTTTCAGCGCATCCGCTGCCAGCAACGGATGCCCCACTGGAACAATCCAGCTCTGCGAGGGAGGGCTAGGCAGCAGCCTTGTCCTTTGAAGTGGGAGGAAGGGAAATTCTATTCATCACCCACTCCATCAAGGGAGGGGAAATCCCTCCATCTTCCCTACGTCTTCCTCTAGTCTACATGGTGGGGAAGTGCTTGTGATCGCTGCTGTCATGTGTTTCCCCAAAAAGAGAATCCAGATCCCGTCTGCAGAAAATCTTCCGGATGACAACACGCAAGATCAAACCGTTTGTCTTCCAGGTTCCCCGCAGCCAGGCTCCTTCTCTGCCACAGCCAGTCGGAAACTGAACGGGATTGGCAGGGGTGAGGCTAGTGGCGAGCAGCACGTTTAAAATCACACATAGATCCCTGATAACAGAGCCGACAGCCTGCGTTCAATACAGATCTTGCCTGTCGGAGAGAAAGGATACAAGAAATCAGTCTCGTGACCTTCTCAGCGATATTAACGCTAACAAAATAAGCAGGAGACATATTCAGGGCCAGTTCCTTAGCCTGTGTTAATGGGTGCAGCTGTATTAAAGTTAGTGGAGCAACATTCATTCACACCAGCTGTGTACCTGACCCAAAACGAACTCATGCAAAAAGGTGCATGAGAAGTGGCAATCATTAGAGACCTCAGAAATTTGGACAGCACACCCGCTCAGGACTTGGAGTTCTCATAAAAGGCCCTAATTCACCCCTAAAATCAGAGGGGTTGTAGCTATTTAAATCAATGAAGTGGTTTATGCCAGAAGCGAAGATGGCTCAGGATTTCAATCATATTTGCCAAGGCCCAACCTGGGACATAAAGAAATCAGGGTCTGTCCCAACTCACTGATCAGATCCTTATGGAGGCAGGACATTCAAAGCTATGTGGGATTAATTCCTCTACACTAAAGATTTTCTCCATCTTCAGGCTCATGATTCCAAATTTCCAATGTAAATAATTAATGCCAGAAGGGGTGTGTAGCTGGGATATATATTTGGATCAGCATGGCATGCTACGACAAGACACATGCAAGAGAGACTGTCTCATTCAGGAAGCTCTGACATGAACTGGGTTGAAATAAACAAGGGTGTTGTTGTAGACGTGTCAGTTCCAGGATACTAGAGACAAAGTGGGTGAGATTACATCTTTTATTGGACCAACTTCTATTGATGAGAGAAACCCACTTTCTGGGACTAAGTCCACACTACAAACAACATCAGTATAATTTATGTTGCTCAGGGGTGTGAATAATCCACACTCCTGAGTGACTTAAATTATACCGACCTAAATTCCGATGTACACAGCACTATGCTGGCAGGAGAGTTTCTTCTGCTGACAGCCACTGCCTCTCACGGGGGTAGGAGTTATTAAAGTCTCCTATTGGCTTAGAAGCATCTCCATCATAGATCTCTGTTGGGGAGAGATGTCTTTCAGGAGTAGCCAGCTATCTAGATCTCTGAATAAGTGATAAGTTTGAGACTTGATGAGAAGCATCTGCAATAGGAACGACAGAACATTTCTTAATAATCCAGTTGGCTAATCCCATGCCCTATTCGAGCAGCAGTCTCTGTCTCTCGTTATTAGCGTTTCAGATCATTTGTTAATCGCTGGATCATTGCTGGCATTATCGAACTGCCTAATTGCTTGGGGGCTGGACTTCTCCTCTAGCGTCACTGACCACGGCATCTGGGTGCCCATTACGAAAATGAAAACGCTCATCTGAGGAACTGATGCAAGCTCATTAGCAGAGTTTGGTGCCTGCGGGGGAGAAGTGTAGATGGCGGCTGTGCAATTCCCCTGCAGGAAAGCGAGCCAGAACTATCAATATTTTGCCATCGAAGCTGAGGTGCCAGATTCTGCTCCGGGTGAAAACACAGCCAGGGTTGATTTTAACTCTCGCTCTTTGGCTTGACGCTAGCTGGAGTTTCCCTGCAGCCTTGGTGCGCAGAGGCAGATTCCATAGGGGAGCCATACTGACCTGCTGGAGAGGGCAGAAAGAACGGGCCCTTTGCTGGTGTTATCTCAGGGCTTTCCAAGTGATCCCCGGCACTCCAGGCAGCGGGGGGACGGAGCAGCGGGTCCCCACACCCACTCACAAGGATGGAGAGAGGCTGCTAAGTGAGAGGGCTGTTTGTCTTGGGGCAGGAAAACTAAGGGCTGGTTTGGTGTCTCCCGGGTACATAGAGAGCCTCTGTAGGGCATGTCAGGAGGGGAGCATGGACCGCTGACAAAAAATAACCGCCTGCCCCAGTCTCAGCCACTCTAGGCTCTGTGGTTAATGGAGGACACGGCGCTAGGGTCTGTCTGCACAGCAGTCTGAGGTCTGATTGGAGCTTGGGGTCTTCACTGCTGTATACACTTGAGCTAGCTTCCTCCAATCTGGCGTGGGTTTTACACACATGAGCCTGCAGTGCGGACAGACCCGCAGTCCTGCATTTGAAAGAGCTGCCATGGTCCTTACAGTGATGTCCCGTGACTACCGCTGTTCTGCTTTCCTACCAGTCCCAGCTAGGAGCCAAACCCACTGCCTCGAGCCAGCTCCTTCACACAGCGAAAGGCAGCATTAGAGTCCCGGCAATCTCTCTGCCAGGCCGGCTCCCGGCAGAAGCAGGTAGCCGGCCCTTACGGCAGCGTCCTGCTGTTCTGTAAGCAGGAGGCAGGTGGCTGAGCGCTGAAGGAGCTTTTCTAAACCAAGACATTTTTGGTGCATCCATAAGCACTTAGCATTGGTGGAAAGAACCCTGGAGACCGAGACCCATGGTCCAGAGGTGGAAAAATACACCGGGCTCTGCTGAGAAACCGAACGCCCCGCTGCTCACATTTATTGATGTTCTCGATGTCCCCTTGCTCCGTTATGATGTTCAAGAGCCCCTCCATGAGCAGCAGAGCCTTCTGGTACCGCTGGGCGCAGTCCTCCCTGTGATGGAACATCTCATCCAGGGCTGCCGCCTGCACCTGTGTGCACAAGCCCCACGGTTATTCCATGCAGCAAGGACGGGCAGCGTTGCCACCGAGGCTGCGCCTTCACACCCCCCTCAGCAGTACGTGCGAGGAGAACGAGGCGCCATTTACCAGTAAAAGAGTCTAGTCTCCCCAAAATACAGATTCAGCCAGTCCAAAACCATCCCCCCATTTGCGTGGAGTTTTGCCAAACAGTTTCAGCGGGGCTGAAAATCAAAACGGGTCGAGGGTGTCCCATGGAAGTGGTTTCAACATTACCCAAACATTTCTGGCTGGAGAAGGAGGAAGTAATGGTGGTGACAGCCTCATCCGCCGTGGCAATTCACAGCCACGATGAACTGGGCCCGCAAAAGAATGAGAGTGACGCTGAGGTTAGGGCACCCACTGAGACTGTGGGAGAGCCACACAAATTCCTGCTGCAATAACAATTTAATTTGTTTAATATATAAAAAATGGAACAGCTTCAACAGGAGAGACAAGAAAGCCTTCCTCAGAATATCCAACAGCCGCTTAATCATGCAGCGGGGGAGATGCAAGTTCAAATCGTTTCCCCGCATCAGACAGAGAAGGGAACCGACTCTAGGACTCGCACAGCCCAAGTGACTCTCCTAGCAACCAGGCTAAAAGCGGGGCCCCACCACCACTCTTTCCCCCCTGTTTTGTGAACTAGCTCTCCTTTGCTTTTGCCTTTTTAATTCACTAAAAAATTGGGTTTGGTTTATCCTGAAATGAAGCTTTTCTGCTTTTTTCGGAATTGACAGCAAGTGAAAAAATCCATTTTTCACCCAGCTCTACATCCGTCCCTTCTCGGTGTTCCAACACGCCAATGAGCCAGGCATTAAAAACACCCGCCAGCACCCTGCGTGAGCTGTGACCGATCATGCCTAGCTACGAGGCAATCTAGCCACTGAGCCTCCAAAACTGCGAGACTTTTACCATCTGCACAGCGTAGCTGAAAATGAGCTTCTCCGCAGTGATGCTGTTGATCCGATCCATGAGCTTCTGTTTATCCATGAAGAATCTCTGGAGCCTCACGTTCAACGAATGGCAGGCTGACACACTGGATTTATAAAGTTCGTTCAGCTTCTTCACAACTAGGGAAAGAGAAATGAATGTTTGCCTCCACTTCTTGCTTTGCCTCTTTCACCTACACCCCATGCTCCAGACCTTGGATGAGTCTCTCACAGGGGTTTTGTTTAAAATAAACCTTCAGCCATTCAGTAACAGACAGATTGTGAAATGCCCCATTACTATCACAGGCTTCGACTTAGGTTCTCACCATAGCTCAAAAATGGAGACCCACACACAGCCTTCTAGTTCCTCTGCCAGCATATCTAGCTTCATTTCTTTTAGCTGCAATGAGCTTTAGACTATTCTCTTCGTGCATTATGCCTCCTAGGTCATGGGGAACAACCAACACGCTAGAAATGGTCTTTTTTATCTGACAGCTGGTGGCATAGAATCATAGAAACTGGCAGGTCATCGAGTCCAGTTCCCTGCACTCATGGCAGGACCAAGTACCCCCATTAAACTATCCCTGACAGGTGTTTGTCCAACCGGCTCTTAAAAACCTCCAATGTAGGAGATTCCACAATGATAAAAGCAAACTTGCGTGGTAGGTGCTGGAGCCAATGTCAAGGGAAGGGGAAGGAACAGTGAGCAATGGAGTGGGACAGGGATATAGCCATTATTTGCTAAGCAGCCCTGCAGGGGACTTTGTCCGCAAGGAGAATGAACAATGAGACCTTCCTTCCTGCATGCCAGCTAGAAATTTAAGGCTCTAGGACAGTGTGTCAGAGAAGAGCAAGAAGAATTTATTTAAATATTATTGTACGTGGCCAACAATAACATACCGAAACGGTGTTCAACAAAGCTAGAGACTGAGCCCTGATACATGTCCTGGACTAAACAGGAGGTTTCCAAAGGCATCCAGGTCAGTCTTGAGAGCCAACAACAGTTGGTGCCTTTGAAGGTCTCCCCCAAACGCATACATTCAGCGTTGCATGTTAAAAAGAGTCTGTTCAGGGCCTTACAAATGCTTCTCTCCGCCTCATTTACCTTGAAACACTGAATTCTCAAGCGCTTTCCAGGGAGAGAAGGAAGAATAGAATTGCTTGCCTCATTCCCAGCACCCAAATTCCCACTCAGTGAAAGTGCAGCTAGACATCTAGAGCAGGGGTCGGCAACCCAGAAGGTAAGAAGAGCCATTTAAAAAAATTCCTTCAGTAACCAAGTGTTTTGAGAACAGCGGTGTGTGTAGCCTCCTGGGGGTGGTTAGAGGGAGGTGGGCCAGGATGCCCGCCACAGGGTCCCCTGGCAGGTGGGGGTGGGGGGACCCTGGAAACAGGAGTGGACCTCTAGTGGCAGAGGGGGGCCCAGAGCCAAGAGCGGGCCACTGCAGGGTGGGATGAGGCACAGCCTGGAGCCGCAAGGAGGCAGCCAAATTGCTGCATGCAGCTCTGGAGCGGCAGGTTGCAGACTCCTGATCTAGAGGCTACAGTCTGTCCATGAATAGTAATGCTGTGTTATTCAGGCTGCAAGAACAGCCATCGGTTGGCTGGCCAGAGCACCAGCTCAGTCCAATTCTACCTGAATAGGCTCTACCTGAGAGTTCTGAGACTCATTTCTGAAGCCCATCCTCTGTTCCTACCGAGCAGGGTGGAGGTACTCCCTGCACCAGCCAGTGCCTGCAGGAGGGTAACATATATGGCAGACTTGGGAAGTTTCAATGTCTGGCATCGTCTCTTTCAAGCGAGTCACTGAAAATCCACGGAGGGAAGTAAAATCTCACCCACTGTGGTTTAGTAATGCGCTATTTCCTTCGGTCACCGTCCCACGCGTGAACACAACACAGCGCAGCTAGAGTCACGGAGCAGGAACAGCTGAGCGCTAGCTACTGCTTCCGTGGGGAAACTGCTCTGTAAAGGCTAACGTGCACCCAGAGGCTCTCTGAAACTTTCAGAGATGGTTTTTCTAAGGAGCTTTTTATTGAATAGCCGTTGCCTTGTGTGATGACCAGAGACATGCAACACGTGAGAGCCAAATGGAAGGTCATAACAGGCTTCCTGCCTTCCTGCTGGGCATTTTTACTTCCTGTTTTTTTTTCTTTTTCTTTCACGTGAAAGTCACCATTGCTGCGAAATGACTCAACCTGCCAAGCACACATTAAGCATACACACAGGGTGTAATTAAGTTGCACCCCCACTGTGCATAATTAAGCACCTGTGCCTACAGAAACGTGCAGAAATATTCAGATCAGAGGCTTTCTTTCTAATTAGCAATGAGGCTTCATCAAGTGGCACAAACAGGAACCTGGGATCCTGCATCCACTGAATGTCAAGTGAGGGGCATGTCCCTTGCGACGTATGAAAAGCATCCCTGAGGAAGGACCTGATGCCAAAAACAAACCCTTCCATCCCTGTTCACGTGTGTAGGGCATTTTCTAGGTGAGTGGTACTGCTCTTTCAGAGTAAGGAGTTGCCGAACTGGATCTCCTGTGACTCTAAACAATCCAGAGGCATTTAAGTGTTAAAACCAAACGCAAGTATCTCGGTCATGCAGAATGTCAGTTTCTAGCTGCCGTGAGAAAACCCCTGACCTGCTGGATTTCCAGTCTGGAACACACAGAGGAAGGGTGCGTATGGCGCATATATAGAGAAGTCTTTACCTCTCCTTTCCCAGATGCTTCTTAGGTACCTTGCAGTTCCCAGTGGGCTGGCAGGCAAAGCGGATGAGATTAAGTGGGTTAGTGTTACTGCCCTTTACCGTGTGTCTAGGATTTTCTGCTCTCACCGCGCTGCCGCTTCTAAACCTGGGCATCGGGATGCTAACAGGGATCCAGGATGTGTGAGATGGGGAAACCCTACCCGGTTCAGATGCCCCCAGAAAACCAGACACGGAGCATTCTGGCACGTGCATTCGTGCCTCTCCTCCTTCTGCTAGTCGTTGGAGGGACATTCCTCTTTAAGACACCACTCACTGCTCATCACAAGGCCCCAGCGAGCACTCTGCCAAAGAACACCCACGAGAGGCGCGCACGGGTGCTTGCTGCAGTGATGGGGTGCAGTTTTCCAGCTGTCCTGTGCAGGAAACGGCCAGGACTGGTGGGTCAGAGAGGGGCAGGTGAGTGTGAAGAAAGCTTCTTGCCCTGTGCTCACTATTGAGCGTGAGGCCACTAGCCAAGCTCAGCAGCTCCGGCTTGTGTCGGTGGGTGGGGGAAAGGGCACACATGAAGAAACAGCTCTTTCAGGAGTTCCAAACAGGTTATCCATGTAAGTGAGCCCAGCCGGCCTGTACTGGGCTTATCTGGTGCATTCAATACACAAGACAGAAGGCCAGCACCAGCTAGCAGGACGACTCAACACTCTGCCATGGCTCCCACAGTGCTGCCAAAGTCTCAGGGCAATGGAGGTGGACAGCCTTTGTGTGAGACAACCAGCATCTTTCCCCAGCTCCAGTCCTTGGACTGGGGGCCCAGGGGCCCTTACCTTGTTTGACGGTGGAGGAGAGGCACAGCTTGCCTGCCTTGATCTGTTCTATGGCTGTCTGCAGGCCCGAGGACAGCAGCTCTGCCACCTTCAGGTACAGCACCAGCTGCTCGGCATAGCTGCAAAGGAAGCACATTTCAGCGCAAGCAGATGGCTGGGCTGGTGTATTTATAGCACGACCTGTGCAGGAAGCATCCCAGAGCACTTCCAAAATGCGCACACAATGCAATACAGTGGGGGAAAGTGCAGTGGAGCCAGGTGGCTGCAGGATGAAGTCAGGGGCTTCTGGCTTCTCCCCGGCCCTCACCTCCATTCCCTGCTGAGAAGGCTGATCTGGTCAGCCACCACGCTCTCCTGAAGCTGGTACTCGGAGGCCACCGAGCCGCTCATCTCCCCGGCGCTGCCTTTGACGGTGGCGATTTCCATCACGTAGTGGACAAAGGCAAGCGTGAAGCGCAGGCTCCGGAGGACGTCGGTGTGCTCTTGCTGAGGGAGGAAACACCAGAGGTTACATGTGGGAGGCAGGGCACGCTGACACCAGAGACGCAGCACTGGGTTACGAAAGCAGAGGCTGAGGACGTAATTCTAACAAGGAGCCGTTACCGTGTCTGGACGGGAAATCCCTGGGGCCACAGCCATGCCCAGGCACCACCAGCTTGTCCTTCAGATTAAAGAGTGGCTTCAGGCCACTGGTTGACAAGCAGCTCCCCAGAGAAGCCGGCAAGCCAGGCTCTCACTAATGTGCTAACTTTCCAACAGTTTGGCGCTCTGTGACATTGCTTAGGAATCCCTCCAAGGCACAGGAGCAAGCAGGCTTGTCATTCATTCAACGGATGTTGTCGCCATGTGGGTCCCAGGATATTGGCGAGACAAGCTGGGTGAGGATCCTACAAGAGACATCACCCACCTTGTCCCTATATTCATACAATGAGTCAGTCCTCTCAAAGAGGCAGGTTAACACCCTCTGCACTACGAATTATGGGCAGCCATCAAAGGCAGAAATACATTCTTCAGCTTGTGTAACCAACTATACATGTTTCCTCATTCATCTGTTCAGCTTCTTGGTTCATGGGTTTCATACTTACATGGCCCCATCACCCTTCAGAATCTGTAATGCATTTACTATCAAAACAGCCCTGTGAAGTACAGGAGTGTTGTTATCTGTTTGACCGAAGGGGAACTTCGGCACAGAGAGGTAAGTGACTTTCCAAGATCACAGATGATGGAGCAGGAATTGAACTCAAGTCCCCCATCTGCCAGGTTAGCACACTACCCTTTTCTTTCTCTCTACCCATAGTGTGTATGTGAATCATATGGTAATTTCCAGTCCTGCTATCAGTAATCATTCAGAACCTTTCCTGCCCCAGGACCCAATATGTACTTTAAAAAAAAAAAAAAAAAAAGCACAGCACATCAAACTTTTAAATACAGCCTTGAATTTGTCTTGTTTTCATCTAAAGGAACTTTTCCAAAGAAAAACATCTACACAGTTTATACAACAAAACATATGCTAAAAACTGGGTTTCAAAATGCCAACATTTTTCAGTGCTCTGTAAAAACATCAGCAGAAAGCATTTGTGTGGAAAACTTGTCAGGTTGGCATTCCACAAAGATTCACAGGGCACCAAAGGGGTTACAAATGAGCCTAAAAAGTTGGGTGCCAGGGAGGTTTTGTAACATATGAATGGATTATTAAAGCTTGCATTCAGCAGAAACGAGGCAATGATTCACTGCAGACATCTGAAACAGGACTGTGCAGCATTAAGAAGATCAAGTTGACATTTCTTTAGGAAGATTCTGTTCAGGCCTACAGAAGCGGAGTGGGTGCCATATTTCCATGCTTCTGGGACTCTTAAGGTGTCAGGAAGCTCAGTTAACTCCCACAGAACATGGATCACGTCCATGTTAGAATCTCAGCCCCATGGCTCTGCAAGAATCTAAGCAGATGAAAGCCGCTCAAGGCGTACCTGACAACTCAAGTCTGATTTTCCTAACTTGATTGTGTACATCCCTTTTTTAAAAAATGGAACAATCAAACCTTAGGTCTTAAACCAATGTGCACAGGTCTCTGTGTGTATCTAGAGGACGATTTTTTGATATTGCAGTCAAGACATAATTGACCCCTTCCAGAGTTCTAGGTGAACCACAGTAAGATTATGAATAAAGATCGAACATTCTTAGTTTTTCCCCAGCTCCATTGCAAATGGATAACCTGACTTCCACATCAAATACACTTTGACTATGGGAGCATTTGTGTGCTTCCAGATCCATTCACTTTGGGAAAAAAAGGAGGCTGGCAGTCTTCCAACTTGACAAAGAGGGTTCAAACAGCCTATTCTGCTGGATCAGAGCCTCTCTCTCTCTCCTGCTATCAACACAAGTATCAAGTTTATTTTCTTTTAGGTCCTTTCATCAGAGATTGTATCGCTAACTAAATCCCCAGTGCCTGTGGAAAATAGTAACATGATACATTAAACGCCTCGCTGGCTGGATTCAAAACAGCCCAGAATTTCCACTAACAGCTGACCATCAGTCAAAGCACACGGAATATTGAGTGCGGTTTCCAATCTTCAATTTCAGCTTCAGAAAGGGAAAAATTAAACCCCCTGTCACACCAATAACCAGCTACAAGGACTAAAATGCTCAATATCTTTGTTCCCTCTCAAACAAACAGGATCAATATGCTGGAAGCATTTTTGACTTATTGAACTTGATAGGCCAGAGCTGATATAAACTGGCCGCACTCCACTGATGCCAATGTGCATCAGTTGAGAGTCTGCAAATACCACATGGTAGCCAATTGGGCTTGTTTTTGCTTACTTCCCCTTCCCGCTCTGTCCCCTTTAAGTCCACGGGATGTACCCACCTCCATAAGCGTCTCCTCAGGCAGCTCCGGTGCCTCAAATGTAACTGCTCCTTCCAGATTAACCGCAATGGGATCAACAAAAGTGCACCGGAGACTTGATGGAGCTTCCGTAACATCTCCTCCAGCTCCCACTAGCAAATGTCTGCCGCTGAATGAGCCTCCTGAACTCAGAGAGCCAGAAGAGCCCACTGAGGGAAAAAAGCACACATGGCAATTATTTAGACATTAATATCAGGCAGAACAGCGGCGCCGCCATGTTAGATTACGCAAAGTCCTCTCCACCACATAGCCTCTCTGCTACAAAGTGAGTATTGGATGTCTTGATTAAACACCTAAGAAAGAAAGCAGTAGATCCCACGCAACATAACACAAGCGTGGAGCCCATTACTGGCCATCGTGCGTAGTTATGACCCTACGGACAACAGAGTGTCTCTCCCCAGACTCCTTGTTCGTGTGGATAGAACTTTTCCTCCACCAGCTGGGTGCAGGAAAATGGGAGTCGCCTGGCCTGGTCAGACCCCTCGCCCTTCTAGTTCAATAACCTGTCTCTGACAGCAGCCAGCACCAGTTTCAGAAGAAGGGGTAAGAACCCCGCAGTAGCAAATGTGGGTAATCCGTCTCCCCCACACTGGGTCTCATTCTGGTCTCTACTAGAGAGTGGTCTAAACCCTGATGCACAAGGTTTAATATCCCTTCTGAATTGCTTGTTCTTAATTATAACAGCTCTGGAGATTCTTGCTACCCACCTTAAAATGTCCGTTCCCTTTCTCAGTCTTGCTAAACTCTTGGCCTCAACTATTTAAGCCAGCACAATCATGAGCAGCTTCCTCATCAGGCATCACCAGCAGGGTTTGACCCCTGCCCCTTCAGCAAACTCCTAGAACTTGAGCTATGGACTCACTGCAATACAATTCCTACCCGTTGTATGACAGCTGGCCCAGCACTTGAAACGGTGACCCCTTGCCTACAAGACAAGAAGCTTTCTACTAGACTAACACACCATTGCAATTACCCCCACTTTATAGATGGGGAAGTGAGGTACAGAACGGAAGAACTGACTTGTCCAAGGTTGCACGCTGTGGCTGGGCCAGGTCTCCTAAGTTCTAGTCCAGTGCCCCATCGATTAGACCACGGCCATCCATTTCCCCGTGGGCCAATCACACACAAACTCAGGGAGAACCACAGACACACTGTTTACTAGCAGGTTTATCAAGAGCAAAAGAATTCGCAAAAGTCGTGCAATCATAATAGAATTAAATAGGGTCACCGTTCCCCCCGTGGCAACATAGGCTGTTGATGGGGAATGTTCTCTTTGAGACAAAAAGGATCTTCATCCTGACTATACGGCATATCTATCCAGCTTTGCATGGGACTTTTTTCCTGCCGGTAGGCATGGGTACAGTACTGACACCCTTTTTTTCCCCCACTGTTCCCTGCCAGCCACACTGCCCAGATTCAAACAAGGAATCCCGTGGCACTTTTAAAGACTAACACATTTATTTATTGAATGAGCTTTCGTGGGAGAAAATCCCACTTCGCTTCAAAGCATCTGATGGGAGGAGTCTGACTTCCCCAATGTGCTCTCTTATTAGTCATATTTCGGTAGTACCTAAAGGCCCCAGCCAAGGGAGGAGTCCCACTGGACTACGTGCTGTATGACACATAGTAAGAGACTGCCCCAGCCCCAAAGAGCTTAAACTCTAAACAGATGAGACAGGCAAATGAAATGTTATTAGCTCAATTCTACACGTAGGAAACTGAGGCTCAGGGTTCGTCTACATTCCAGCTGCGAGAATGGCATAGCTATGGTGCTGAAGTACAGACACTTCCTACATCAATGGAAAGGGTTTTTTCTGTCAACGTAAGTGATCCATCTCTTCAAGAGGTGGTAAGCTAAGTCAATGGAAGAATATGGCAATTGACCCAGCCTGATCTAGACCCGGAGCTCGGTCAACCTGCCTAGGATGCTCAGGGTACAAAATTTCCACAGCCCTGAGAGATGCAGTTTGGGTTGATTTAATTTTTACACGTAGGCCAGGCCAGAATGGTGATGGTCACAGCGAGAATCTACAGCCGGGATTTGAACCTTCACTCCCTGAGTGCCGGCCGAGTACTTTATTCACACCCACCTCTTCCTTCAAAAAGCCCAGAGGAGGACTGTCAAGGCTCACAAGTTTCACACCCTTCCCTCTGGGCTACCCAGCTCCTCCCTGGCCCTGTGCTGTGCGGGCTCTCTGACCCTTCCCGCATGGGCTCCCCGTTCCTAATTTCCCAGCCCGCGCTCTTTGGGCTCCCTGATCGCTTCCCCTTCTCCAGCTCCAATTGCTCCTTGACCCCTTCCCTGGCCCCTGCTGTGAGCTGGGTGGGCTCCTCTCCCCTCTCTTCCCTCAACCGGTCTCCTTTCCCCTTCCCTTTCTCCAGGCAGGTTCCTCCCTCCCTCCCTCCACGCGGCTCCTTTCCTCTCCCAAATCTCCAACCTCCCCTTTCCCTGTCCCCGCGTGTGCCAGCAGCTCCTCTCCCCAAACCCCCTTCCCTGTCCCTGCACGTGGCATCTCCTCTCTCCCTACTCTCTTCCCTCACACAGGCTCCTCTCCTCTTCTCTTCCCTTTCCCTCCTAGGACTCCCCCTTCCATGACCGCATGCACGGGGGGTTCCCCGACCCCTTCCCTTGGCCCCCTCCCCACCCGAAAGGGGCTGAGTCAAGCCCCCGAAGGCAGCTGTCCAGCCAGGCCACTCCCGTACTGTGGTTTAAAAGGGTCACAGCCACCCCAGCTCCCAGGCTCCTGCGGCAGCACTCCACAGGCCAAATGAAAGCCCTTGGCAGGTGGGAGTCCGGCCCGCGGGCCGTAGGTTGGACAAGCATGTGCTATACCTTTGCGTGCTGCCCGTGCTCCAACATAAAACAAAGTCAGTGGCAGAAGGTCTTCCAGACAGGCACACCAGAGCAGATGGGAAAGGTCACTACCTGAGAACATCCTGGTCCGAGTGGTTTGTGGTGGTGTCGTCCCACTGGGAGGGGATCCAACAGTGAAGATCACTGGGGATGGGCTCGCCGAGCCCCCAAACCTAGCTCCACAGTAGAGGTTTCCTCCGTAAGCAGCAGAGGGAGCTACAGAGGAAGAGTGAAAAAGGAGCAGCTTTTACTAGGATTATTCCTCAGAAAGCCGGGTTCCTCTCCCAATAACCTCATGCTGTTCCCACCCACTTTTTCAGAGCCCACCACTCCCCGTTCCCTTTCCAAGCACCCAGCAGACAAAGGGAACAGAACAGGTTTGCACAAAAGAGCACCAGCGGTGTTACAAGGCATCGCTGCCTACTGATTGCTGAGTCCCGCAGATGTTCAGAGGAAGGCCCCTGCCATGCGCTACTCCACCACAGTGCCCCACCTGGGAAACAGGGATACCATGTCCCCTGCCACACAGGAACACTGGGAGAGTGAAGACACACTGGAGGTGCACTCTGCAAAGCATCCAATGCTTATTCAACCCTCACCGTTAAAATGTTCATAATTAGAAAGAGCTCTGCGGTAATGACGCCCAGCCCAGCTCTTCCGCAGCGCTTTTCACCCATAGATCTCAAAGTGCTTCGAAATGGAAGAAATATCATCATCCCCATTTCAGACACAGCAGTCATTCCTGCTCCAAGGCTAGGAGGCCAGACACCTCCCATTCATACAAAGCCCTGGAAAGCAAGAAATGGGCAAACCCGGGACAAGCTACCACGGCCGCGTGGGCCTCCCCTCACACCTGTGATCTCCATTGGTTTCTCATTGTTCAGGCTGTCGTTGCTGCCAGCTTCTGAGATCTGAGCCCCAAAAGCAGCCTTGAGAAGCAGATCAGTGAGGCGGCCGGTACTCAGAGATCTAGAGAGAAAATTAAAGGGTGACACGGGAAGACAAAGACAGTTTCAGGAAGATGGGAGGTTTCAATGAACTTCCAGTCCTTTATCTCTTCTTCCCTGCCCGTTCTGCACACTGCACAGCAAATGGCTCAATATCGAGGCGACTGCTGGCCTGCAACGCTCTTTCCGCTGCTATATCAGAGCCACAGCGGCATCTCCCATGGAGGCAGCAAACTCCCAGGAGCACGGCTACAAGCACACACCCCTTCTTTTTGCTGATCTTTCCTTTTCTGTCAGCATTAATCCAGGCCTCTCTGCTACCGAAATTGTTTCCTTCAGACCTCACTCCCTCCTCGGGAGCAAAAGGCCACCCACTCCAGAGACTGACCGGCGACACTGGGTCCGGGGCGATTCAGGGTCAACACAGGAGAGAGCTGAGCTCAGGCCCTACGTGCCACACTGCAGCAGGGTATTTAGAGAAGGCTAAAGATGGCAGAGCAGCGTCTGAAACGGCCTCACTGGCAAGTTGGCTGGTTTTTAAAAGGATCTCCATGCAGGACGACGGGTGTTTTGTTACACGGCGTGGTCCAGTCTCACGGCAGGAACGAGTCCCAAAGGGTTCATCAGTGTGTCGGTGCAATCTAACGTTAGCCTGGTCTGTCTGATTGAGCCTGGATCCTAGCGGGGCGACCCTTCGGGTCCTAATCCTCGTGCTGAGCAAACGTGCTAGGTGGCCTTGGGCCAGATGCGACTCTTCCTGGTCTAAACTGTCAGGAGTGCCTGGTGAGTCCAGCTGCCCAACTGAAACACCTTCTAGGAGCTTAATATCCAGAGAGAGGGGTCCTCGTCACGACTGAAAACAGGCCCTTTTATGGCATCTCAGAATGGACTGCCAAATATCAGGACACCCAGAATCACTAATTACTTTTGAAAATTTAGGCCACAGCCTTTCTCTGCCTAAGAATTCAGAGTAGCATGTGCCCGCAAGATGGGGTACCGTGACTCGCCAGACCTGACGCCTGTAAAACGCTCTGCAGATGGGTGTGCTAGGGATTGCTTTTCCTCACGTTTATCAACCATGTATCATATTATGACCTACTTTGGGACACAGCAAGCCAGTACCTCACCTGCCCTTAATCTCTTCCACGGGCCTCAAGCCCAAGCCAGCCTGCTGGCAGTGGAAATGCCCCATCTCTGGAAGCGTCCTGTTCCGCGTCGGAGCCATCATGACGCCCTGCTGAGCCAAGAGCGTGAGCAGGTTCTGGGAACTGGGAGTTTTGGAGAACTCAAAAGGCGACATAGCCTAGAAAAGAGAGATTTTTGGGTTTTTCAGTGAATTACTTGTAAATAGTCAAATCAAGCTGATGTTTTTTCTGAATGAAGCTGTATACACCAAAATGTGTCAAAAACCTCAGCTCTCCCCCGGCCCCAGAGCAAAAGCAGTTTCCGACAACATTTTTAATTTTAAGTGCTGCTTCAGAACGGCACCTGACTGATGGAGTTTTCTGCCCCTGTGGGGCCTCGGACACTGGAGACCCCTCCTTCTCTTTGCCTTTAGCTCATGACAAGCTTCATCTCCTAGGACTGAAAGGCTCTCATCTGATCCACAGTGGTGAACTGTGACAGCCTGTGAGATACAGGAGGTCAGCCCAGAGGAGCAAACAGTCCTGTCTGGCCTCAAACTTTGTGAACGCTATGAAAAAAAAGTGGAGACCAAAGGTGGGCCGAAAAAGTAGCTACAATGCCTGCTTCTCACGCAGACATTAGGGCTTCCACTTCTACGGCCACCACACGAGGGATACCTGCAGGACACACCGTGTCACACTGTGAAACGTAGCCACGCACGAAAGCCCATTAATATGCAGTTCATTTCCAGTGCCCATTCAGATCCTTGGACTCGCTTCTCAGGTTGCCAACAACAATGGCCAGGGAGATCGGCCCGCTCGCAACGGGCGCATTGACTCATTGCACACACATCACTAAATGGCCTTGAGGAGCAACGCACAAGCTGTGGCAAATCCGAACCAGTTTTATCTAAACACGCAGTAATTTACCCCCAAATACCCCATCAGACTGAGCTGCAGGAGAGCCTGAAGCAGACTCCGCAGATTACCTTTGTCGGGGAACCCATGATAGTTGGCAAGGGACTTCTCTGCATGAATTCAGACAGCTTTGGTGAGGACCTCAGCGGTCGGCAGGGTTGCAAACCATGAACCTGCAGGGGCTGGTTGACCGGAGCGTGGCCAAAGTGAGCAACCAGAGGGTCAGAATGCTGCTTGGTAATCTTCTGCCTGCAGGACTGCACGTCTGACAGGTTGGGAGCACTGTGAAGTCGGCAGCCCATCCCTCGGGAAGAGGGGTCAGGCACTGAGGTACCTAGAGAGGCCAAAATACCCCCCCGCACACACACACAGCGTCATTCTCTGCTTCCAATTCTCAGAGCTGGTTTGATCCCAGGACCTATAGGGGAGCCCCAAGAAAGCAGAGGAGGCAATTTTGTCCTTTGGCATCTACAGATCAAATCCTTCAATACTTGATCAAGCCCAGACTCTGTTCCTCAGCAAAGTACTGTAAAACTTCCAGGCTCGATTTAGGCTTTGAGCTTTCAGTCCCAAAACTCCAGAGGGTCATGAAATAAGAGGACAATTATTGCTTGAGTGGCCCAGTGACGAGTGAGGAAAATTTAGGAGAAGATGGGGGTATGCAGGAGGACACTTCAGGACTTCCAGTGGGGTTCCACACCGCACAAACCACCGACTTCCCAGAGGCAAATCAGAGTTCCATTGATGTGCAATCCACACGCACTATTTAAACTTGTTAATTTCATGCCACCATGGTATAAGGGAAGCAACAGATGAGGATTGGGGGGAGCCAATGGGTAAGGATCCCTTTCTCATCACAATACGTCTTCTGTTTGAGCCAAGGCAACGAAGGACAATCTCGTACCAAGGCCCTTTGGAGAGCACATTTCTGATGTGTCAGGCCCCTTATTCATGGGAGGGAGACAGAAACAGAAGAGGAAGATAAACACAACATGAACATACCAGGCATGGGGATCCTGCTTCTCATTTCTGCTCCATGAGGGGAGAAGAAAAGAGTCTGGCCAGGCTGCTCCGGAATTGTTCCAACTTTAAGGGGGACACAATCAACAGGTTTATACAGTGTTAGATTTCCCCACAAAGTGACACAACAACATTGCATAAGTAACTAACGAGAATCACCACTGATCCATCTGAGAGAAAGAACCACTTCGACAGCTACAGCTTTCCTTCACCTCCCTAGGCGTCGGATAAAAGGACTGAAAAGCGGCAGGGGAAGTGTGAGAAATGAGTTTGAGAGTGTTAGGAAGGATAACGAGAAGCTTGTCATAATGAACCGGGGTTAAATTAGGGAAACAAAACAGGAAGAACACTAGCTACTGAACTAGGTGAATCCTATAAACATGGGATTGGAGACTTCAGAGCTGTAAAAACTCTTGTAAAATCCAAGGTCGTCTTTTACATAGTTCTCTATACCACAACACCCGCAGAACAGGGTTAATCTTATCCCCAAACGCTCTGCCCTTGAATAGCGCTGTTGAGTCTGGGTAAAGTCATCTGATAATGAGAAGGCTATCCCTGGAGAGTTCACTGCCTTTGCCAAAATAGCGGCCTCACTGAAGTCAGGGGGAGTTTTGCGATTGATTTGAGAGAGACAGAACACGACCCCCTCTTCTTTAATCAGTAATGACACTATGCACTGATAAAAAGGAATGTGTAATTGTTGGAATATGGACGAGCGAGATTCAGTTCTCTGAGGTAAAATTCATTTGAACTGCAATTAGCAATGGAAGACGGTTTGGATTTCCAAGCCCCACACAACTCACAACAAGGGTCAGATCTTGTAAAAAGCGCAAAATCCACCCTCACCTTCCCCTGATAGGAAAAGGAGCTGAGGGGTGCAGAGTTCTTTAGAAAATTCAGCCCTTGACTTCTATCTCTGGTTTCTCTGCCCTTGGCCCTCATTCAGCATAAGGCTGCTGCAGGACAAAACGCCAAAAAAAAGTCAGGGCAGCAGCTAAAATTCAGTTCTTCTCATAAGTAGCGCTCTGAGCGAAGATCCAGTGTTCGCTCTGTCGGGAAAGGGTGATTGGCAGGGCCCAGGGAAGCAGTTGCAGCCTTTTATCCTGTACGTATTTGTCTTGCTTTCCCGTGTAACACAAACATCCTGCTTCTGCCTTTCACCAGAAGATCGCAGGGGGTTTCACATGCACGAAGCAAACCTCCCACCTCATGCAGCAGAGCGGTATTTTTATGCCCATATTACAGATGGGAAAATTGAGGTATGCACACTTATTAAACAAATCAGTGCCAGAATCAAGGATACAATCCAGCAATCCTCACTCCCAGTCCCTGTTGTAAGAACCATTAAGCCATCTTCCTTTTCTAGGAAACAGTGTGCCTGATTTTTGTGATGGCAGCAATATGCTAGGCTGTGCTGGCTGGGACCTTACCTTGTGGGGATGGTGTGTAAGGCTTAGCACCGCCGAAGGAGAACCTTCTGGAAGATGGCACAGCTCCGTGCTCTCCAGAGGAAGGAGGGGAAGCACCAATTTTCGCAAAACCAAGAGGGCTTGTACTGCTTGATCTTCGGACTGTATCAGACCTTAATGGAACCAGCAACAATGTTATTCAAGATACCACTGAAGAGGCATAAGGAAGACAACTTCACCAGTCTTTTGAGCTGACCCTGCTGCTTTCTACCAAGCCAAATCTTCATTAATTGTTTATTATTTATATTGCAGTAGTAGCTAGCACCATGCACCCCTGCCCTGTGTTAGGTGCTATACAAACATGGAACAAGAAGATGGTCCTTGCCCCAAAGAGCTTACAATGCTAGTAAAATCTTGCAATGCAAGCAGAAAAAAAAATAGCTTACCTATGGAAGGGACACATACACACACACACACACACACACACACACACACACACACACACAC